>JANHGN010016115.1:0-29323 GCA_024605025.1 Megaceryle maxima
AAATAAAGTAAATATTTAAATTGCATTATGTTAAAATGAAAGTTACATTTTCTTGTTAAAAAAACCCTATTATTTTAGGACAAAGCAACTTATAAGACAAAAATTCAATATGTTGGGTGTGACCCTAGATATGACTTTTGGCTATCTCCGTCAGCAGATCAAAACTGTCATGGCATCCCTTTGGATAAGAATTGTCTGTAAATGCAAATTACACTTCTATTTTGTAAAACAATGTAATTAACAAACAAAAGAAAGTACCTGCCGTCTGCCAGTATCTAAATTCATTATACTGATAGTTATAGAAAAAGACACAGTCTCAAACTAGTCTAATATTCCCTACTATTCTTTAGTATTTTCCCTCTTTTAGTTTTTACCAAGAACTCAAGGCACTTAGTACTGGTTTTATATATCACTTTACTTTCATAAAATTACATTACTCAGGGTTGAGCTTTCCTAAGTACATAATGAAAAAGGAACATGCATTTCCATTACTTAAGGTGCCCATAATATATGCCCAAATACGTAATGGGTATATACCACTCAAAAACATATGTTACACAGAATTTTCTTTCCAAAGAAAAGCACTTCATCAGTAACTGAATGTCATTCTTCAAAATATAGGGAAATAAACCTCAAAAAAAGCTATTCAAGAAAAATACAAAGCACAAGACCCCAGAATTTGACTGAAGAAGCTTGCTTAGTGCAAGCACCATGTTCTTTTCCTTTTTTAAACAATTAAACATCACATCTATATTGAAACACTAGTATTATAGAATTGGATGTAGTGATCACTTTAGCTAATAATTACCTGCCTTTGAAAGACAGTTATGTAACTAAGCTATTAATCAAAATAATAAATAGGCACCGATTACAAGTGTTTTAAAGGAGCCATTAGCAGGAATGTCAGCCTTAGTGGAGGTTCTTGTACTAGCAAAATTAAATTCAGGCCTAAGGAGCTCTACTGCTTGGAAAGCACTATTGGTAATGACCTTCAGGGAAGTCAGTGCAGCCAGGGGTCTGATTTGCCTTGGTACCTCTGGTACCAAACATCAACACTCCAGCTGTTTCCAGTTATGTTCAGTGTGGACAATGTGAGACTCTTTAAGTTACAACACCAAGCTTTGTTTCAAAGCTTGCATTGGAATGAGATTGGAAAGGGTTAGCCAAGTGTTAGTCAGGTGGTGTCTGCTTTGGTTGCATAAGTTACTGTGAAAATCTGGGAATCCCTGAGAAAGTCACAGGAAACTGCTTTGTGGGCGTTGCTTCAAAGGGCTGGGATGGACAGTGTGCTGGATTCTTTTTCCCAACGGCATCTAAATTTATCTCCATTGTTCTGTTTTTTTCTTTTTTTTTTTTTTTTCTCTGCTTAGTACTAAACTTGGATTCCAGCCAGCAGGGGACAACAATATCTTGACAGACAACCTCATGCATCCCACACGGGTCATCTACATTGTCTGGGATCCATGTGCATCAGAGATTACAACAATGGAACACAAAAGAATTACGCAACAGAAAGGCCTTGATGAGAGTAAACAAGAGAAACGTGACTTACTGCTGAAGCACTTTCCTGCCTGTAGTTGAAGGAGAGAGACAAGACGAGGTACACCCTTCAAATCTTCTCAGACAGTAACATAAAAATGCTACAAATAAGCAACTGGAGTCTCATGCACTGTTGTCCGGTGTTTCTGTTTAGTCAGTACTGTTCCTCAGAGCAGAGATAAAGGACTAAACTGTATGCAATTTCATACAAAAACATGCATTTGTTTTAAGATCCAGCTGATAACATTGATAAAGTCATAAGTAAGTTAAAAGTATGTTTCTAAAGTCAATGCTGGTTTATTCAAAAGGAAAATCAACCATACTCATGAGAGAGCTTGAATGAGAGGAAGACTGTGGGACTGTTGAAATCCTGGTCTATTTGGAAAGAGGTCACTTGACCTCATGTTAGCCATCAGGGTGGTGTGGACATCCTAAGCTAGCTCAGAGCCTTTGACACAACTGCCCCTCTAAGCACATGCTCTGCAACTTGTTTAGCTTGCCAAGGCTTAGCGGGCTTCCCAGCTCCAGCAACATGTACCTATGGCACCACTGCTCTCACTTTTAACCTGCCTTTGGCTCTGTACATGCCAGCAGTGGACAATCCCTGTGCTGAAGAAAGGGGATTACAAAGTATAGAGTATCAAGCTGGAGACTAGCTCCTGCTCATACTCTTTTCTCCTGCAACTCATTGGCACCAGCACGTTGCTTCAGTGTGGAGGTACACCTGCTCCATGTGGAAAGGGGAGACCCAGCCAGAAACAGGCTGGTGTTGAAAATATACAAAAAATGATAGGGAGATTACTATATAGTAGTGTTTGGAAAGATGCTGCCTAGTGACCTATGATATTTGGAAGACTCAAGAAACACCAAATACTACATTTTTCTTACCTGTCCCTATGCATACATTGACTATTTGGTACTGTCAGTTTTTAGTCTCTTGCCCTTTTGGGGGAAAAGTTTGTGTTTCCTGTGTATGAGCTGTTTTTTGAAATACCCTAAGGGCAATGCAAGTTGAAAGCAATCAGAGGTAGCTCAAGCATTGGATTTAAACAGAATCTAAGCATACATAGCAAAGATGTAGCATTCTGAAAAGTCTTTTTCAGCTGCTGCCTAATCCTGGGGCTACCTAAACTCTTTTGGTAAGTCCATGGTGTTTTGTGGTAACCCAAAATGCACAGAATTTTCTTCACTTTCACAGGACTAAGTCAACAAATATGTCCCTCTTGCCTAAACCAGATCAGAATAAAAATATCAGATGATTCTCTACCTTTTATGACATCATTATCCAATAAGCATTCTTAAATCATACCTAGCATCCACACACAGCATTAGGACCCACACAAAGTATCCCTTTAAGATAAAACCTAACAATTGTTAGATTCAGTCAGGAGATAGAAAACAGATTCAACTGCCTCCCTTATTGAACCAGTGCAAAAAAATCCACAACTATCATCTCCCCTACAGAATACTATAGCCACCAGGGTACAGATTATTCAAACTGATGCTGTTGAAGCAGTGCCACTGTGTGTAATACTTAATTGTAGCCAGCAGGTCAAAAGAAGTGTTTATTCCCCTTTATTTGGCACTTGTAAGGATGCATCTGCACTCTCCAGTTTTAGACACGCCTCTGCAAGAAAGATATTGAGAGACTGAAACAAGTCCAGAGGAGAAGCAGCAAGATGAGTACATGGCATATGATGAGAAGCCAAGAGAATGGGATTTGTTCAGCCTTGAGAGAAGGTGAAATCTTACTGCTTTTTGCAGCTGCCAAATGGAAGAATGCAGACATAAGAGAGCCAGGCTCTTCCCAGAGGAAGAGCACTGAAGATGTCACCCACTGATGGCCTGAGAAATGATGGGCACAAGTTGGAAAATAGGAAAGTCTCTTTACATATAAGGGGGGAAAAATAAACCATGGAGATGGTCAGACACCTGAGTAGGTTGCGAAAAAGCTGTGGAATCACTCTACCTTTGGAGAGACTAAAAAATTTACCGGGCAAGTATCACAGTAACCTTCTCTGAGCCTGCTTTGTGCAGGGGGCTGGAGATGACGTCAGGAAGTCCCTTCCAATCTCAGTTTTCCTATGTTTCTGTGACTCTATGAAATGAAAGAACAACAGATGAAGTCCTGCTGTAACCTCATAGCTGGAGTAGTTGGTTTGCAAGAGCAGATCTGAATTCTGGCTCCTAGAGCCAAATGTCTACTTATATATGTGTATATATATAACACAGGCAGTGAGGTGTTGAAGCTCTGTTAAAAACAATAGATAAAAATGAGACATTACTTTTTAAACTGCCATATCTTCTTGCCACCTGGACAGAACTTGCATTCTGGCCTGCGGATTACACATGAAGAGGAGAATTTCTAGAAGTGAGAAAACCAGTGAGTGAGATTTGAGACATATCCCCAGCCTTTGAACTGGTTAGGATTAGACAGAATTACACCCATTTACTGACCCTAGGTAGCTCCCTCCATCTATTCCAAGATGCCTAATTTTCTCCATGCTTTTGAACAAGAAGCCTCTGTACCTCATTTCCACCCAAGTCTTTGGGTACCCTAGCACTTACTAGATTTCCAACAAACATACCAAAAGTCTTGAAAAGTTTCTACCTTCCATGAACTAAATTCAAAAGCTTTAACCAGTTATATGGTTGATTTCTAATACACTTTACAAAAAGATGTTTTAACCCCCTGATCTTCAAGTTAATAGATGCTGTAGTATTTAAATTATCAAAGTGGACACTCTTTCATTCAGAGATAGCCTGATCTTTATACATACGTGACTTATTTGATACCATTGTTCTCTTGCAGTCTCCCTATAAGTCTGTATTTGTTATCTCTTGTCTTACAATGTATTCTCTTGAGAAACTGTGAAAGGAAAAACTAATTTCCAGTTCTGTGGGTTTTTTTAGACCTCACCACATGAGGTCTTTGTTATGGCTGCAGGCCCCAGGTGCTATACTTAGATGATATTCTTTTATTCTAATCATTGATATTATTACAGAATTTGTAAGAAAGAGGGAAGTGTAATTACCAAATTAAGCAGGAAGATGGTATCATCGGTGAGGACTGAAGTTTAAGGAAATAGTTTCAAGAAAAGGGAAAACTGGTTTTATATCTTATTAAAAGCAGGCATCAGCATTTCAACTTCTTATATACCCACATAAATAGAACAGATTTTACCTATGCAAAAGCCTGAAAATGCGCTTAACATGAAAATAATATTTTGCACATAGAAATCTATCTTAAATAATTTTTAAAAGATTTTCAACTTTGCTCCATGTACTTAATTATTGAAATAATGTTCCTCTTACTGTTCTTACTGTTCTCACTGTCTGGAGTTTCTGAACTATATACTGCTCATGAATGACTACAGAATTTGACATCAGTGATATAACAAAGCAGAAAGGGATGTTTAAGAGATTTCATGCAGGCAGGAAATGCTGATATGTTACAGAACAAAATAAATTTCCCACCGTGATAGGTAGGTCAGAGTCTATTTCCAAACTATAGCAGAAGTCTTCATCTTAATGTCACTAATCATATTAGCTAAATATCACAGCAGGTAAAATGAGTTTTCAATAACACTGCTGAGTAATTTTCCAGCTAGTTTCATGCTTGGGATAATCTTATTTTTTTCTTTGTAAGTTTTGCATGGATATACTGGGGCAATTATCTTCAGGCATTTGGAAACTAAGCTAGCACAGCAGCTTGCCAGTCCGCCTTAGTGTGACCCACTGTGGTGTTTATGTTCTGCATGCCAGTTGTTATTAGCTCACATGTGCGTGGAATACCATTTTCCTCCTTATTGGTTTAACATAATGGTATACCATGGGGAGTGTTTTACAGAGGGGACAGGATCTGAATATAAAGGCCTTCCTTCAAAGAAGGTATTTATTATCCATACATGGGAAATTTCACTCATTCTTCCCATTTTATTTTATTCATGATCATCAAAATAGATATCATGGAGGAGCTTAAAGATTAATAGGTAATGGAGAAAATAATTGCAATTATTTTCTGAGCAGTCAGTTTGCTCTGTGTTGTATAAACATTTTCCCAATCTAAAGGCATTTGTACAATAACAGACAGCTTAAGCATGTCCATCACAGGAGAGGATAAAGTTCACAGCATATTTCTCAGTAAATTCAACAAGTGCAGGAACACAGTGCTCAGTGTTGTCCTCTAACAGTATGGTTACATCCCTCTCGGAGGTGGGTCTGACTTAAACGTCTCTACTTCCCCACCATAAAGCTGCCTCCAATCTACCCCTTCAGGTAAGTCAGGTCAGAGAACTGTCTAGGTTTAAAACAAACAAACAAATGAAAACCAAACCCTTCACAAATGTTATTTTTCCTTTATCCTAGTCTAGTGCTTACTCTGACTCAGAAGTAACTGTAGGAGAGCAACACAGGGAGCAATGCATAGGAGGAAGAAAAAGTCAGGGACAGCAAAGTAAGGGCTGTTTATGTCAACAAAACTGCAGAAGAATGTGCAAGGAAACAGGGTCCAAAAAGAGAGGAAATATAAAGGTGTTGTGTCTTGTCAGATTTGCCTAGAACTTGGAGTTTTCTTAAAAGAAGAAAGAAAAAAAGAAAAAAGAAAAAAAGAAAAAAAAAAAGGAGATAACATCCTAATATAAACGAGGAAATGGAAGCCAAACCACATTCTGCATCAGATCATACACCAAGATTACATACCTTAGGCTAGATCAGCAAAGAGAGCAAGCCCATAGTAAGGGACTGCAAATGCAGGGGTCTCCTTTTCTCCACTCTTTTCTCTGCTTTTTCTCCACTCAGTACAGAAGGCAGAACCCCCCCCCACTGCACTGGCAACATGCAGGCTCCAGTCCTGCAGCAGAGGAGTTGACAAGCTTCCCAAAGACACCTACCACTTTCAAGACACAGATTTAGACATATACAGTGGGGAATCTGCACCTTCAGGTCCAGTCATTGGCAACTTCTTGAATTAATGTCTCAGCTTTGCCTAAGCATGCCAAAAAAAAAGTGCTGGACCAAAGGAGTAAAGAAGTAAAAACTGCAGGTCTAGAAAACATGAACAGCCTATCTCAAGAAAACTATATTAAAACAAACAAAACATATTCACAACTTGGGAAAGGACTGTCAATGCATCAAGAAACAATTTTTTATTCTATAACAGTTCAATCAGTGCTGATACGCTTTGAAAAAAATTATAAATATGCATATCTCATTAATTTTATTTTGTGGGTTAAATGTTAAAAGACAACATGGAGAAAATGAGATTTGAATCAGGAAGTGATTTGAATTAGGACAAGCAGTTAAATCCCTAAAAGTAAAGAAATTGAGAGATCCTGAAATAGGCATGATTGTAAACATCCAAAAGGACAGAACCCATCTAATTTTGACCCACAGCTACCTTGAGCTAATGTGAGACTCCAAACACCAAAACCTAGTTTCCAACAGATTTGTATAGTTGGGTTCTTTTCCTGTTTTAACTGAATTAGAATAAAGCAGCAACTTAATTTCTATATATAGTTTTTATATACTGTGTAGTTCAGAAACACAATTTTATGTCATAACTGTGGGGAAAACTTGAGTCAGTGTTTGTGCCTTACTAGATGTCAGAGGACCAGCCCATTAGCTGTGAGTAACATCATGTCTAGGTTTCTTGATCACTAAAAAGAAATTACAAACAGTGACTAGGAAGATTGTTTGCTTTTCTTTTATTTTCCTCTCTCTGGTTAAGCCATTCATAACATACTTGTCCCCACTTGCTTGATCTTTGCTCAAGTTCATGCCCCATCCCTTATCTTCACTGAAGTCATTAAGCTAATTGTCTATTTGGCTACTATTTTTGAGAACCATGTAAAAAGTCACTATCTTTCATACACCTACCTCTCTGATTTGGAAGTTGGCCAATGGCTTCCAAAGTTATTAAGAAGAGAAAAATGAGACCACGAAGAGTGACTGGCAACATGATGACAGCAGCTTCACTTCTTTTGTAAACCAGACAGAAATAGATGCTTGTATATCCTCAAAGCTGAAATTAAGTGGAAGGCAACTTTTCTGGGCTTCCGGTCTAAACGGAAACCAGATGTTCCAGGGTTATTTTCTCTGGTCCTTCAGAGAAGAGTTGTTTTGTAAATAAGTTGCTTCCTCCATCACAGCCTGATACTTTTTCCGCTGGTATTCAAGTGCACTTAAGGCTGGGGCAGGGCGGGGGGTGGGGGGAGAGCAGCCAACAAATCTTACTCCAGAATTTTGGAAACTCATAAACATACATAGAATCATAGAATGCTAGGGATTGGAAGGTACCTCTGGACATCATCTAGTCCAATCCTCCTGCCAATGCAGGAACACTCAGGGCATGCTACACAGGAACACATCCAGGTGGGTCTTGAATGTCTCTAGAGACCACAGCCTCTAGACTCCACAACCTCTCTGAGCAGCCTGTTCCAGTGCTCTGTCACTCTCACAGTGAAGAAGTTTTTCCTCATGTTGAGGTGGAACTTCCAGTATTTTCCAGGCTAAAACAGTCCCAGGGCTCTCAGCCTTTCCTCATAAGAGAGATGTTCCAATCCCTTCATCATCCTTGTAACTCTCAATTGGACTCTATTATTTCCCTGTCCCTCTTGAACTGGGGAGACCAGAACTGAACACAATACTCCAAATGTGGTCTCACTAGTGCAGAGTAGAGGGGGAGGAGAACCTCCCTCAACCTGATGAACATGCTCTTCTTTATGTATCCCAGGATACCATTGGCCTTCCTGGCCACAAGGGCACATTGCTGTTCTATGGATAACTTCTTGTCCACCAGGACACCAATGCGTGTCCACCATGGAGCTGCTTTCCAGTGGGTCTACCCCTAACCTGTACATGATGTGATTCCTCCCTAGGTGTAGGACTCTACAGTTATCCATGTTGAACTTCATTAGTTTTGCCTTTGCCCAGCTCTCCAGTCTGTCCAGATCTCACTGGCTGGCAGCACAGCCTTCTGGTGTATCAGCCATTCCTCACAGTTTAATATTATCAGCAGACTTGCTGAGGGTACACTCTAGCCCTTCATTCAGGTCACTGAGGAAGATGTTGAATAAGACGACACAGAACTGACCCCTGGGGAACACCACTACTTACAGGTCTCCAGCTGGACTCTGCACAACTGATCACAACCCTCTGAGCTTTATTGTTCAGCCAGTTCTCAACCCATCTTGCTGTCTGCTCTTCTAACCCACACTTCCTGAGCTTACCCACGATAATGTTATGGGAGACAGTATCAAAAGCCTTGCTGAAGTCAAGGTAGACAACATCCACTGCTCTCCCTGCATCTACCCATTCAGTCACACCACCACAGAATGCCATCAGACTAGTCAAACATGACTTCCCATTAGTAAATCCATGTTGCCTAACCTTCTTTTATTCCATGTGCTGAGTTACGATTTCCAGAATGAGCTGCTCCATTACCTTTCCAGGGACAGAGGTGAGGCTGACTGGTCTGTAATTATCAGGGTCTTCCTTCTTGCCCTTTTTGAAGACTGGAGTGACACTGGCTTTTCTTCAGCCCTCAGGCACCTCACCTGTTCTCCATGATCTTTCAAAAATGATGGAGAGTGGTAGAGCAACAACATCAGCCAGCTCCCTCAGCACTCGTGGGTGCAACCCATCAGGGCTGATGGATTTGTGTGTATTCAGTTTATGCAAGTGATTTCTAACCCCATCCTCATTAACCAGTGGAGAGACTTCCTCCTTCCAGGCTTTCACTCTTCCAGAGTCAGGGGTTCCTGAGTGCTGGTCTTAGCAGTGAAGACTGAAGCAAAGAAGGCCTCAGTAACTCCACCTTCTCTACATCCTCTGTCACCAGGTCTCCCACATCATTCAGCATGCATGCTCATTACCTCATACCTCCACTACTCACTGTCATTGTCGCATGACTTTGGGCTAGACAGCTTGCTCTGTGTTATGTCTGTATGGCTAAATGCATCTGTCCCAGGGAACAACTGTTCACCTCTGGTCAAGTCCCACAGCATGCCTTCACATACATTACTTGGCTGTCCTCATCTAGAGTAGACTGGCCTCAACCATACTGCATTGGCATTTCTGTGGGTCTCCCCTCTGCCCCATCATGGTGGTCCTAGAACACAAGTGGTTTTTGTGTGTACGTGGTTTTTTTCTAGTTCAAAGAGTTCAAAATGTTGTGAGATCAACACTTCTGTCCACCAGCCCAGTAGTTATTTGTCATATACTAAGGAAGTTGTTGCAGGTCCTGGGGCATGACATGAAGGCATTTGGGGTGTTTGAGAGTGCAAATCTTGCCAGGATGCAAATTGGTGTCCTGTTCAAATATTCAGAGCTAAGGATATCAGACAGGTGTAATGAGAGAAATAACTTCATAGTGCTCCTTCAGAAGAAGCTTGTCAGAACAAGTCACAGGAAAGACATGGATATTTATATATATAAACACAAGACCACTAAACAGAGATTAGATATCACTATGTAATGCAAGTGGATTGAACATGAACAGCAGTATGCCATGTAAGACTGTACAATGAAACCACAAATGTAAATATTAAACTTTGCCCAGACAAGCACATCACTGGAGTAGTCAAGTTATTACTTTCCTGAATACTATTTACCAATGTCTAACTACAGTAACCAAATGTTTGGTTTGAACATGTATTGTAAAGGTTGCCTGAGCTCAGCTATTCTGACAGAACCCCAGCCTAGACAAAACCTGCAGCTGGGAATTTTTAGGGAGGGAATTTATGTATTTGTACAAAGAATTGACACTGAAGACCTGGCTATGAGTCCTGTTGGATAACTGCAATTTAAGTGATTCTTATAGTTCTGTTCAATTGCACTGTTCAGGAAAGATTTTCTTTTTAACTGTAAACCTCTGCTTATAGCAATTTGTTAAGCATAAAATAACACCAACTATTTTAAAAAACATATTTTTCCAAGGTGTGGACTGACTACATTAGTGAAGATTGGAATAGAAAAGAAACAAACAACCAAAACCCCAAAACAAATACTCAAACCAAACAACATAAGAGGGGGGAGGGTGTACATGACTGAAGTTAAGAAGTACATAAATCACTTCAGAAATATAATTTGCAAATTCATTGTGTGAAGTAATTAATCAAAGCATGGCTGAGTTATAGTACTTGAGAGACTTTGATCTGACAACTGGAAGAAATATAAAGAAACTACCGGGTATCAAGCTACAGTGTTAGGATGTAAAATGTTTCTCCATGCTAGTCACAAGTTTAATTACTTCTTTTTTTTTCCACTGACAGATCCAAATTAAAATAAATGGGCCACATCGAGACAAATTTCAGCTGCATGGAGTGCTTAAGAATATATTGTTCCCATAATACAGGAATACCATGGAATTTATTAATAAAACTATTCCACTTTTTCTTTCACTGGGAATGTTACTTGAAAAGTAAAATGGAATGCATAACCAGTGCTTAACAATTTCTATTTTAGATGCTTAAAGATTTTGAAGTGTTGCTTTTATTTTTACAAGAATATATATACCTACTGAGATTTACAGCAATATGTGACAAGAAAAACAGTTATGGTAAAAAAACCATACACTGTAGTCACATATTAACTGAACTGCCTTAATACTGTCATTCCTTACTCTCAATATGAAGAATTTCAGTTGGAGTAACACAGAGAGATTGTTCTGCTAATCTGTATGGGTTTAAGATTACTGAAAGTGACTTTAGATACTTTTAAAGTAACTAAATGCACTTTTAGAGGGACTAATTGCAATAATAATAATGAAAATATAAAATATTTATTGTAAAATGTGTGCAAATTTATGCTACAAATTTGAAGTAAATGACACTATTGCTAAAGGAAATTATGAAGTCAGTATATATACTGCTACCCTAGCCTGTGAAACACGGTTGGCACTGGTCCATCATACTGGAACTCGTATCAATAAGCATGTAGTCAGAAACCAGGGGTCAAGACCAGCATACTCAGCGTCAATGTTTCTAGTCATTTGCCTCAAATGAAAAACCACAAAGCTGAAAAGAAGTGTCATTGTTACATCACCTGTATTATGGCTTTTAAAAACATGGGAGAAGTTTACTGCCTAGTCTGTATCCAATAGTATGGATGATTATTATGTATCCAAAAAAGCAGACAAATAAACAGCAACATGTAAAATCATTCCCCCTATCATCCTAATCCTGGCTGATAGGAAAAGGTCTTGAATTGCTCTCCAGGGCAATGATCTCACTCTTTCCTTTTCCTTTTTCTCATCCTCCTACAGCTACCTTCCAGTATATTTCTCCCTCTGTTTTACACAGTCTCTGACCTTCTCTCAGTTTTCTGCCCTGATTTATCTGTAATCTGTACATAGCAATCAGCAGAGACAACACTTAATTGCTTACATTAATGAAGTAGGAAAAAATCCTTCTTTTCATACATTTGAGTGGCCAGCCAAATACAGACCCTTCACTGGTGGCTGCTGCTCTTATTTAGTCATAACTCCTCTGCATATGCTACACACAACAGCAGGGAATTGTCCTGTCCCTGATGACTAAATTGCATGAGCAATTATGCAACCTTGCAGCAGTGGGCTCCAGAAACACTCCTTTTTGTGCATGAGCCGGCAGTGCCTGTGGATAGGCTGGAGTAGTAGGAAAAAGGTGAACTAAGTGAAGGAGAGTAACTAGTTAATGTATTAGCACTTTTTCTTGAAAACGTACCTAAAAGTCAGGCAATTCAGCAGATGTGAGCACCTTTTCTCTGTGCAATTCACTAGTGAAATTATCCTTAAATAGTGTTGTTTTAAAGCAGACTCTTCATTCTTATGAGTCTGAGCCTTTAAGGTTCCCAGCACCTGGGATGCACTGGCATTTTCAGATCTTGTTTACTTTACAGCAATGAAGGAGACAGAAATTCACATGGACTATCAAGCCTGAAGTATCAGTCCTAAACTAAAAATGTATAATCTTTCTTTTTGCAGACAAAACCGAAACACAATCTTAAAGTAATGAAACAACTCAACTGTAGCTCTAGACACAATGTGCTCTGCAAGCCTCAGTCTCACCATTTCCTTCCTGAGGCCCTGCTTCCTCCCAGACATTAGTGCTGGTTTGCTGGCGCCCAATCCTGGCTCTCAAGCTACAATTTGCTGAGTTCCTATGTCACCAAAACTTTGCTTTGCAATCCACCTGTTCCCACAACTTTCCAAAGCTTGCCTTCAATCTCTTGCAAGGCTCTGAAAGCAGGGGTGAATGTTAAAAGCACAGCCTGCTTGTAAACAAGCAAACAAAAAAACCCAAAGAAACAAACCCAAAACAAGTAAGAAATTAAACAAAACTCTTGACTCCTTCCTTGCTTTACATAAATCCATATAAACAAATAAGATAAGGGAAGGCCATTCCTCAAATGGGATGTGCTCTTTTTCATACAAGTTTCTTTAAAAAGTATATGTATGTCAAAAAACCTAAGACATAAGTAATGATTTTCCTTTTCAAGAATTCCTTGTCTTCCACATAAGTTCACTGAGAGGAAAAAAATAACACACAAATTCTCATTCACAATGAAGAACTGAGTATTTTTCCAGAAAAACTTCATCAGAGAAAAATGGATTGGAAGGATACTTTAAAAATAAAATATCAGACAATCCATAACATCATTAATCCTAGCTGTATTTCTTGGAAATTTGTTCTTATGCACTTTCTTCAGTACCTTACACAGAGGAAAGACTATGTGACTTTAGATTCATTTCTCCTGCCTCAATTCCATTTTCTTTCAATAAATGTGTTTACTGTGAGAAAACAGAAGAGAGGTATTTGATTCACAAGACAAACCTGGAGGGAGGATGTGGAAGAGCAGGAAAGCAGTGAAAAGCAGGCAGAACAGGGATCTCTGTGAATAGAAGGAAAAGGTAAAGGGACACAAGAAAGTAAAACACAAAAGGGAAGAAAGAAATGGTGAAATGTCATATCAAAAGGTAGAGAATATTTTTTGATAACAACTTCACTTTTTAGCTTTAAAGGACAATGTGTAAATGTCACATTAACCAGTGATCAGTGCTTTTTTCTGTCTGTATAAATAAAACTGTCATAAGCACTTGGATCTCTGTAGCCACTATTTTTTTCATTTTCTGAAGTTTCTTTTTTGTCTATCACAAAGACATGCACTGTTCGTGTCTGTTGGGTGAAGCACATTGAATTTTTGTAAATTCTTATGTTGTCTTACTGCAATTAATGCGAGTGTTACATATGCCTGCAGATATTTAATCTTGGTTTTCCTTCTATTAACATTCAAACCACATAGCCCTCATTTCTCACACAAAATTGAAGTGTTCCACAAAATTGAGCATCTGTTTCTTTCATTGCTTTGCTTTGCGAGCAGGTTGTTTCCAGAATCTTCTGCATTCTATCCTCTTCTGCTTGAAGGAAATGAAAAATGACTGATATGATTGCTAGGAATTCTTATCCTTTAGCAGTATTTGAGGCTCCTTGAAGTTGTTGATTTGATGTAAGGTACCCAGTGAAATCAAGTCATTAGAGAGGATGAACACCACCATCCATAGTTCTCCATGTTCTGAATTAAGAGCCCATATCATATCAATATGAGTCAAAGAGGCCAGTCTCTAACCAATGAAGCCAGCTTCTTTTTGAAAGGGACAGTATTTTTTCAGTGTTGCCCTGTGATAGGATGAGAAGCAACAGATACAAACTGGAACACAGGAAGTTCCACCTCAGTATGAGGAAAATCTTCTTTACTGCGAGGGTAACAGAGCACTGGAACAGGCTGCTCAGAGAGGTTGTGGAGTCTCCTTCTCTAGAAACTTTCAAAACTCACCTGGACATGTTCCTCTGTGGCATGCCCTAGGTGATCCTGCTCTTGCAAGGGGGGGTTGGCCTATATGATCTCCCTCCAGAGGTCCTTTCCAACCCCTACCATTCTATGAAAGGAAAGTTAATGCCAGAAGTCCAAAATCAAACACGGGAAAACTGTGATTGCATGTGGAACAGTACCTGAAAGTTTTAGCCAGCATTGCTTCCTTCACACCATCTTAGGTTAAGCTTACAACTTAATAGTAGAACTGTACCTAACTGGCACTGAAAAGTGTTATCCATGCTGGTATATCAGACTGCCAAAAAAATGGAAGACATCAGAAGTTTGCAATTTAGAGGTGTTGAGATCTGCAAACACTTAGATGTAGAATGAAACAGGAGGGGGAGCTCTCAGTACACTTGCCAACAATGGAGGAGTTCTCCAGTGAGCAGTTTTCCAAGCCAGGAAAGGAGGATCAGCTCTCTCTCTGCTTTCATCAGGGAAAAGATACAGTTTTCTCATCTGCAGAGTCTGATCTTTGGCATTTACTGGCACAACAGTTCTCTTAAAATTACACCTTCCCTTCACCAAAATTTTTCTTGAGCACTGGTAGTATGTGGTACCTTGTTTGTTGGATTACACAAGAAATCTGAGCTAATTATCTTCTCACCTTTGCCTTTTTGATAAAGTATATAAAAATCTAACTTGGTTCAGCAAGCAACTATAGCAAATGGCTAGAGAAAGACTAAGGACAACACCAGTAACAAGTTAGCAATCCAAGAAGTGTTGCATAGCAAAAGAACCACAAACAACTGTTTTTTATCTTACTTTCTCTCTTAGGCCAACAGTTTACACGTTTGCAGATCAGCACCACAAATTCTCCTGCCCTGTGGCCCTATATGCAAAATGCAAACCATGCCTTGGTCTGTGATCTACTGATAACAAGTTCACCACTAGAAATCACATTTCCTCTTTGCAGCTCCTCATTTATTGCAAGGTGCTGCACTCAATTTGAAATCAAGTACAGACACTTGGGACGTCTGAAAAGGAAACAGCTAATTATAGAGTAGCTACACATGCAAGTAACAGGGCGAAGAAGTTAATTTTATAAGCAAAACCAAAATACTATTGAAATCAGTCAGGAATAATTCACCCAGCCATTACCATCTAACAATTTCATAGCAGGTAACAAGAAGAATATGCAGAAGGATTGAAAGGAAGGTTAAATAGACATAGGACAGGCTAGACAAAAACAGTAGACTGTATATATTTTGGATCATCACCTATCATATATTCATACTAAAACAGGATGATTTCTAGAGTAATAACCCTAGGCAAGACATGTATGACCCAGAAAAAACAACACTCTAAATGGTTCTAAAATTACCTATTTTTATTCATATGGTAATTCTGCAATTATTATACCTTCAAATGAGAAAATGATGGGACATCTTCTATCCTTTTAAAATGTGTTGGATTGAGACCACTGAATACTGTAAAATCAATAGATTTTAGGTAAGTTACAATAAAAAAGAAAGGCCTAGAGAAAGATTATGAATAAAAACAATACTTGAGACAAATCAACAGTGAATGTTGATTATTAAATACTTGCCAAGTGTTCATGATTGGTCTCTGAAGTTAGAAAAAAAACCAAACAGCTGAACTAAGTCAAATGATAATAAAAGTAAGAAACCTGAGTAGAAGGAAAAAAGAGTTCCTAGGATGGTCCAGGGAACAAAAAGAAGATTTAGATGAGGTTTGAATAATTTAGCAAACCAGATGCTGAGAAATAAGTATATACTAGAGAAGACAAAGAGCTAGTAAAGCTGAAAAACAAAAGTTCAACCAAGAATGATCAAATAAAAGTAGTCTTTGGTAAGATTAGACTGGAAAATCAGAATAAGGTTTCTAATTGCCAGAGAAGTAAGAGAGCAGCTTAACTACTTTTAAGATCAAACTGGCTTAGTTTCTAAAAGGAATTATACGATGTGGCTGCCAGCAACAGCAAAGAGCTGTTCGAAGGTCATAGCTGCTCCCCATTATGGAGTTTGTCCTTTCTTGTTTCATGTCCTTACCAGAGGCCTGTCAGCACTTGTTGGTATTCCACAAACAGAAAAAGAGGCTAAATTAGTCGAACACACTTTAGAAGTAAATTATCCACTGCAAATTATTCACTAGTTTTATTATTCTATAACTCATGTAGTGAAAGAAGTTCATCTAATATTAAAGAATTCTCTTAGTAGGACTAAATTAAAGATTTGTGGTTAAGCACTCAAATGGCACCTATCAAACTTTCAAAGAACACTGCCTACTATTTACTTCCACGACAGCAAGATTTTGCAGGTTGTTTTTTGTTTGTTTGGGTGTTGTGGTTTTTTTGTTGTTGTTTTGGTTTTTGTTTGGTTGGTTGTTTTTTTCCCTGGGACACAGATTTTCAATCAAGGATTTATGTAAAAACTTCAGAAGTTAGAATGTACTTTGAAAGTAAGAACTGCCCGGTCTAAATCCTGTGAGTATTGATACTTTCTCAAGGTATTCCACTGACTATACCACTGACCTTTCACCCAGCTTCTCTGATGAAAGCTATCTATATATGATGAAAGATATATATATGTAAAGTTCTAGGGAAATATCTAAATTGTGATCCTAAAGTTGTAGATTAACATGATAGTCCTATTTATCAGTGAAAATGAAGACGAGAGTATTATTAATGGAAAACATTAAATGTTGTGGCAAAAGCAGACACCACACTAAATCAACTTGGAAACATCTCCAGACAGACATAAAAAATCAGAAACAGAAGCTCTGTATTCTGACTTAAAGGAAGGATCTAGAAGGTTGCTTTGAAAAATGCTAAACAAAACTAAACAAAAACGATCCAAATGCATAGACAAGAATTTGCAGTTGGCTAAATATTAGAGAAAAGACAAAGGGAATGCAAATCAAATTGTTTGTAAAAAAATCAGTTTTAAGCTGGAGAAATGAGGATGCTGTTAGTAATGCAAGAAAGCAAAATATCTTCCACAGTGGATGTCTTCTATTTTCATCCTCAGCTTTCAAGTGATTTGATCAGAAAATGCATATACAAGATTACTTTGTTTTCAACCAAATTTTGGGTCAACCACAAATGAAAATCAAAGTACTTACTTTCAGGTAACGAATCTTAAGTATCACCTTGAATGGAATTGATAGCAGAGTGGAGGAGGATATGCATGATGGAGGAGGATAAATTGAGAGGGATTGTTGTAAGTGGTTATAAATACCTAAAGGGTGGGTGTCAAGAGGATAGGGCTAGTTTCTTCTCAGTGGTGCCCAGTGATAGGACAAGGGGCAACAGACACAAACTGGAGCATAGGAAGTTCTATCTGAACATGCAGACACATTTTTGTATGGCCACTGTTTTTTTCATAGAGCTCATTCCTTGTGTTGTGTGGTGTTCATGATCTAGACCAGTCTTCAAGTATACAGGTGTGAATCACTGAAATGAGCTTGGGCATGTTATAATTATACAGATATTCCCCTTGTCCAAATCTTCTGAATCTGCATGGTCAAAAAACAGCCAAGTGGGGAAAGTGGCTACTACCTCCTCTACCCTTAGTGGAAGGTACTTAATTTACAGTCACGTAACTTTAAAATTAAGTATCCATTAGCAGATACAGGTCTTTGTACTCTATTCTTTACACTTAAAAATGAAAAGAATTCTTTACCTGGCAAGTTTAAGTGATGCTACAGCTTTGCAAGTGGAGGGACACAAAAGAAAGAGAGAGAATGAAATAAAACCTAAAGGCAAAATGAGTTTCCTCGTTTCCTCTGAGAGAATACAGAGGGAAGTTGAGGTGTGGGTCATTTAGATTTTGTTTTGGAGCTCACTAGGTGGTACTCAGCTAAAATGGCTGCCATTATAAAATCTTGGGTAGATGAGATGCATTGCAGATAAAGTGGTAACCACTGTCTTCCTTGGAGCACTTGAACAACTTGGTTTGAATTTGTAAGCGGTCTGATTGTACATGAGCAAATGCTTCCATATAAAGGTTAGGCACCCATTGTTATTTCAGCATCTGTTAAAAAAGATAGCCATATCGGTTGCTAGGAGATGGCAGACTTCTCCTGGAGAAAAATCACTCCTGATAAAAAAAAATTATTTTACATAAAGACCCTCTTAAATATAAATATATTTGACAGCAGCTATTATTATTCACTGAGTTCCTTCACAACTGAATAAATGGCAGAAAAATATATTATTTGAATACCATTATATCCTAAAGTGTTAAATAGACTTTTCCCCCTTTTCTCCCCTCCCTTTTTTGTTACTCCAAAGTGATATTTGCTTCCAGCTAAAACTGCTGCCTTCCTTTTTCTATAGACCCTTCCATGAAGGAAATATTTGGAGAAATAATTTCAAAAATTGAACTGGCTTGTCTTCCCTTCCACTGTAAAACCAGCTCCACTTAAAATGAATTGTACAGTAGGATAAACATTTTATTGGGAAGGAACTTAAATGAAAAAAAGACCAAAAAAAACCCAAACCTGCTGCAAGTCTTCACAAATGGATGGCTGGGAGAAGGCAGGTGGGAGGCTGTGCCACATCAAAGCAACCAACCATCCAATTTCATTTCAATAATGTTTGTAATTTTCTTCCTACTGGGGTGGCTGGAAGTACAGCTGCCCTGTATTTGTGTCCATGTGCCTAGCTTTTGGTGAAAATGACCTTAACAAATAAAACATGAAACAAATGATATACTTGCTGTTTTAAACTTGTGTAGTCAATAAATGAAACAATAATCTTTCCTAATTTAGTGTGCTCAGACTTGCTATTGTGGACATGAGAACTCCCCAGCTGCAGAACACAAAGGCATGCTGCCTGCACAATATGGGATTTCAGCAGCTGTGCCTTCCATTGACCAGAGCTGGGAGAAATGTAGATCAAATAACAACAATAAGAGATCGATGTTGTAAATATTAGCATGAGAAAGAGTGCACCAAACTCTGAGTGTGTCCTTTTTTTTCTGTATTTGTAATAAAGTTTTTCAAGAATTTTGCATGCAGGGGGCCATGTGTGCTTGTGCATGTATGTGAAGTGCCTCTGAATCAGGCAGCAACATGTTTCCTTATACAAATATTGACAGGAATCCTTCAGTTTATTTGGAATTTTCCTGAGAAAGCTGCAACAATACGGTAATACCTCTTCACTACTTTTCACACAGTTGTTTCAACTGCTGGCACCAGGAAATCCTTATTGTTTTAATCAATACCACTTGGAGTGATGACATGTTTCTTTTTACTTTTAGTGACAGACACGGTGCATTTCCTCACACAAAGTTCTCATGAGAGACTTTTGTGCTATGCTCAGTATATCCAACTGTATTTGCCAGAGGGCTGAAAAAACGGGTCAGTATTTTTTCCTCTCCCATTTTTCATCCTGATACTTTATGCCTCACTGCTGTACTTTCAAATTCAAAAACGACCCTGACAAAAGCAATGGGACTACTGTCAATGAAACATCTCAGGAATATTTGGAAGATCAGGCGTTGTTCATTTAGTGACTCTTTGCATTTTACCTTTATGCTGCCTTCCTCATCCATCTCCTTTGTACTGCTTACACTTGAACAAAAAACATAGTGCAATGCTTTAAATGCATTCATTAAAGCTTTACATGAATTGCAGGCTTGATTGAAGTTATTAAGGTCATTTGAATGTAATATGTATATACCCAACTAATATACTGTGATGAATGTTATTACAGCACTGTATTTTGCACTGCAATTGGTTATGGCATAGACAGAAAGGAGAGGTAAGAAATGTCTTCTCTTAAGGAATGTGGAGAAGAACTCATTCTCTGTTACCATGCTAGTGATAGCAAGAAATGCTCCATTTTTACTGCTCAGACAACAGGCAGGACCCTCAATCCCTGTTCCCACAGACCCCAGTCAATGAAGGAACGTACCACTCACAGCACTCAAGTCAGTCTTTAGGAAAAATAGAGAAAATGCACTTGTTTGCCTAGTGCTATACGTGTTCATTGCCCAGCACAATGAATAACTGCAAAATAAACATTTCTGTCTTCAAACTTTTACAACTTAACACATGCCCTTTAAAGAGCTTAATTGCAGCAGCTGCACATCCACTGATCTGCTGAAGCTTATGTGTTTTGACATCCTCTCCATTCTTTTTTTTTCTGCCTTGATCAAGCAAATTTGTAGCTTCCAAGCTTCATTCAGTTAAGTAATGCAAAGCAAACAGCATTTTGTGCTTTCCAAGTTGTTTTTTTTTTTTTTTTTTTTTCCCATTTCTCCTCTCTTTCCATGATTGAGACTTCCTGTTTACCACTCAAAGACCTTGGCATCATACTTCAGTCCCAAACTTCCTCTTTCCACACCATCTTATACTACTCCAGAGAGCAAAATCTTTGACATCAACTTTGATGAAGATGGAATCAAAGCCCAAATTTTGTTTTACAAGGCTCAAGCCTATGAGTTGTTGAATGCATTTTCCTCTCTGATGCTTGAGTGTGACTGCACCATGATCCACATTTATATAGTTAAGGCACAGAAAGCCCTAGAACTATCTCATCCTCTTTTGCTGGTGCAAAACCAGTGCAGGTAACTGAAGAAGAATGTAGCATTAAAGCATATTTTAGTTTCTGAAAAGTTAAAGGTATGGCATAGAGCATACAAATGTATAGATTGCCTTTTTTTTCAAACTCTGAACTCATTTCTCTGTTTCAAACATAACTAGTCTTAAGAGAAGACCTCAAACAGCCAGCTCAAGAAGGAAAAAATCATTATTGACACTTTGACCTTGCAATAATATAACAAACCAGTATAATTTTTCCATTCTGCTAAGTTAAAAATCAGTCACTGCGTAAATCCATGAAAACAGTATTTTTTAGAACACTCTGTCTTATTTGGGCAAACACAGGGCCTTATGCCCTACAACAATGTTTAAGCGTAAATACCCATATTTGAAAAGAGTAGAGATAATGGTCATTTTCCTGGAAATTCTTCCAAAAAGAGAGAAATATGTGAGTTATAAGTTATTACTGCTACGGTGCAAGATTAATCTGGGTCTTCTTAAAATTTTATAAAATGAAAAAAAGAATTAAAGCATGGATAGGACTTTTTATATTTATAAGACAATTCAACAGCAGAAAGCATACAATAAACAAAAGCAATATATGAGGAAAAATACCTACAGCCCTAAAGCTTACCTTTTATATATATTATATGTATATATATATTATTTTTTTTTTAAGCACATAAATTAATTTCTGTTTCATACACAGAAGCCGCTTTGGACAATGGGACTGTGACTCTAAAATGCTCTTGAAAGGGAACTTGGTGAGACTTGTCCACGTCAAGTTTGAACAATTTTTTTTTTCTGCGATTCCTTTAAAAAATAAAGAAAAGAAGAAACAACTCCAGACATGCAGGAAATATCTGCTTTTGTGTTGTAGTCAATCATGAAAATTAGGAAATACATTTTGAACTGTCTTGAACTACAGCCCTTTTGACTATCATAGACATTTGCTTCTTATGTCACCCATTTAATGACAGTTCTCTGACTAATAAATGCACATAGCTGGGTAGGACACAGCTTGGTGCATGGATGAGTACAGCACAAAACTTCCAGAGTGTTAGGGATGGTAATATTACCTTTGACCTCAGTGCAGTAAGACACACTTTACTTAAGTAACTGACTCACAACACTTGACATTTATCCCATCCATCTCTTTAAAAACACATCTAGTTAGTTGAACTTCAGACGACTTCTAAAAATTACAATAAAAGTAAATAAATCCACTGATATCCCCATTTTACTGGCAATAAATAGAGAAAAGTCTGAATTTAAATGCTAGGTTTGACTCCTGCTCCTGGAACAAAGTTAATGTAAAAAAAAAAAAAAAAAAGGAGAGAGAGAATCCAGGATGTCTTCTATCAAAAGTCAATTCAAAGCTCAATATAAAGTTCAAACCTTTTGCAGCATACATTATCATTAAGATGAAATATTTAGTGGCTCTGTATTCCGGTCATCTTTTGACAATAACCTACAATGTCTCAAAGGTGGCGGGTGCTGGAGAATTCAGTCAATTATTAAAGAATATCTCATTTTTCAGGCAGAAGGGTTGAAAACCGCTAATTTGTATTAGCATACCATCAATTAAATTGCACCTTCCATTTTAAAGTCCAGAACAAATACTATAAACATTAAAAAATTTAGTGACTTTGGATCTTTTACAGTAGCTTTATAAAACCTTGAAACATTGCTATTTAATAACCATCTCCGTCTCTTGCCCCAGTGAATGGATATAACTCTCTGTCTGTGGACAGTAAGTTGTCATATTTTTGGACTTCATGTAATGTTCTTCAGAGATAAGCTTGTCACAAATTATAGCTACTAATAATGTCTCAAGCTTCCCTGTGTGATAGTTGCAAGGTGAACACAAGGTTGGAGTAAAATTAGAGTAGAACTGCTCTTACACTTTTTTCAGATTAAAACTTAACTAATATTGAATATCTGGATTTAAGCAAATTTTTTAAAAGTAAAGCTCTTGTGATCATTAGATGATCATTAAAGCAAAATGGAAAATGGATTACTAAACATCTCATTGCATTCATATGGATATCCACACAAGAGATGTCACATTTGGGAAAGCATTTGCTAAGTGAAACCTTTTAAATGCTTATTTTTGTTTGAAACTCTACACATGGAGCTAATTCACACAACACACACAGTAGGACAAAAAATACTTCACCATGGGGTTTCAGAGCAGCACTCCAAGCAAAAGCACTCTAAGACTTTCAGTACCCTCATGAAACATTGTGTTACATTTCCATGAGACTTTACCAACCAAAGAGGATTAGGCTGATCCGGTACCAAGTGGGGAGATCTTTGAGGAACACTACCACATTTCATGTCCACTGTTATCAGTCATGCTTACAAGGAGTGTCTTCTCCATGAGCAGTCCCACTCCAATTAGCAGGCTCAATTGGAACAGCCAGCAGTAACTGAGCCATCATGAGACCTGTGACAGTACAGCTGTGCCACTGCAGGAGAGACTGGTGGGGAAACCTTTGCCTCTGAGTACAGCCCAGGTCCCTCTGGCCATGAAGGAGACTATAACCTTTGCCAAAACTTCTGATGAGCATTAAGGGCTTGGGCTGAGTAAGGTTCAGTTGTCTCGTTCATTCTTTTCATCTTTCTTTTCTGTGATGCCACACAGAACAAAAGAGCAGCTATTTTGCACTTGCCTGAATGGAAAGTTCTGGATAACACTTACACTTGCCACACTTGAGACGATAACCATAAATTTTAAGAAAAGATAGTTTCTATAAGCAATTCCACCTGAATATATGCAAAGCAAAATACTAACTGAAAAGGATGGGAATGAAGCTGAAGTAAACTTACAAAACCAACTGCATTAACAATACAAATCTTTTTTTTTTTTCTTTTCTTTTTTTTTCTTTTAATTCTCTCTCCTCTGGCAATCAGGTTCCAGAGAAACCAGCTTCACAGAAAATGAGCAAGTGAACAAGTGCCTAATGACTAGACCTGCATTTGAAATAAGGACTGCCCAGATGAGCTCTAATGCCATTTTGAGCCTGACTTCACAGAGGAAATGAACCTTTTGACTAATATGACTGACTCTGTTTTCTTTTCTTCAGTGATATTTTTTAGTCTGAGAGAGTAAAATCCAAGTTGTTGTGACAATTGTGAGAACAGATGAGACAGCATTTATAAATCACTTGGAAGAAAAAGTGCTATTGATGATAATTATGAAATTGGATTACATCAGCAAAACATATTGCATGGGAAACTAGTTGTTCCCTCTTCCTTTACATCTCAAAGTTGGAAACACACAACTGCAGTAATTATTAGTGATGCAGTGACGTAGGGTCTAGTATTCCAATTACGTCTGTTGGAGTCCATACTTCTACCTGAGTATTCACATAATTTTGCCTCTCCAGTTTTGTAGGAATGTGAAGACAACTGACTCATTTGCACGAAATGTCATCAGTCTAAAAACTTTAATAAGTATCCTTTTTGCTCACCACCACCTAAACTGCACAAGAAATAACTCTGTATGCTTTGGTCTTGGAAAAATATATCAGATGGCTCCTGGTTTCTTAAATTCACACCTCAGCTAACCTATATTCCCTTGAAAATACCTGCACTTGACTATGTAGACTTGAGGGTAAAAAACTACTGGGGAAGGGAACCTCGGGGATCAGCCAGCCACACCTGCACACATACATGTACACACATACAACCCATGCTTCTCACAGCAGAGTTGTGTTTTGTTTGAATTTTGTTATATTTTAATAAACTGAGGTTTACAGGCACAAAATTACAATAGCTCTTTCTTAGATACATGATGAATAAGGGCCACTGTTTGTATGTTTGGTCTTGAGTGACAAAACATTGGTACTAAAATATTTAAGAATAAACACTGGAAAGACAGGATAAACTTTTGGTTTTAAACATCTGTTTTAAAGTGATATGAGGGAATTAAATTAAATTTAATAATCTCTCTTCCTTCCTCTGCTTTTGAAATCATAAGACAATGTGGTAGGACATGTGTTTCAGATCTAGCGTGGTATTTTCAGATGTAGACAAATCATTATCCGTGGTTCTCCTTTTCTGCATAAACCATGATTTTTCTAAGTACAAAATCGTCTGCTAAATTGTCCCCAGGTTACAGAACACAAACCAGCATTTGTGTATAATAAGGCATTACCTACACCTGTTATAGACAGTGTTTATTCTGCACATTTTGTTTTCTCTGTTGGATTGCAGCCAGTGAATTCAATAGTTTGCTGGAAAGCGAAGGATCTTACATATCAAATTCTCAAATTTATTTTACATAAGTTTAATCACCTGTCAGCCCTCTTTCAAGGAAGTAGAAGGAAGGTTCTTCCATGCTTTTTCATGGATATTTTTCCAGTGAAAAAATAATTTTTAATATCTTTGTCATAACCTAATTCACATATGCGTGTGCTTAAAGCAGGCCACAGAGTGTGACCTGATTTAGGCACCCAGCTACTGAACTTCTGCACCCACATTAATGACATGCTTGAAAATGTTTATCAGTTGTGCCAACCACCTGCTCGTTCTGATTTACACAACATTTTCTGGACAACTTTGATTATACTCATGCCCATCTTTATGCCTACAGCTATATGCCTCAGGCATCACCCCTTTTTGGACCAGTAGCTCAACCTAATCAGAAGGAGACCTTTACCACACAGAAGCTAAATCTTTTGACTGACTGTCCATTTAAATCAGTCAGTTGAGTACAAAGCAGCAAGTGACATAACATTTTTTCTCTCCTGTTCAGGACGGAACTGTGCTTAATTAGGCATTTAAAAGAGACTTAACTTCTACAGTTCTCACCACACATGTTATTTTCTAGCAGCTCAGTGATCTGAAACACCAATTAGTTTCAATTCACACCCATTATCCTCCTTTAATTCACTGTTAATTCAAAGTCCAAATTCCCCTCCTTGTCAAAAAGTGATAATTTTCTCTTTTTGTAAGTGTTTCATCTGAAGTTCTGAAAACTATAGTGCCAAATGCCATTACTTAAAACTTCATACGGAGGCTTTATACTATTTGCCAAATTTCCTATTTTCATGTTTTTATCCCAGAATATTCTCTTGGTTTCCTTCCATTAATGAATGTACTGTTTCAACTGCCTTGAAACATATTCCCTTTTCAACATTCCTCTTCCTAAGCCAGTTACAGATTTTTGCAGGACACCACAGTGATGGTCCCAAAGGGGAATAAGATAACTTCAGTCTCATAAACATTGCAAATAAATATGAAATAAAAGTTAAAGAAGAAAGGCTGAAACATTAGGTCTTCCCCTTTCTCAGATATCACAAGCCATTCTGCAGTAACATCAGAAAAGCAATCAATGTTTAATATGAAAAAACTAGAAGCCTTCAAATCCCACATTAGTTAAGGATGGCTACAAAAATAATAATAATAAAAAATCGCCATTATTTATGAGTTAATTTTGAGATCACTCATATTCACCAGCCAATAGTCCAAAGGCTGAGGAATATTCTTAACCAGACTTTTACCATATATGCTTTCCAGCCCATAAAATCAGTAGTGATATCTACAGTTCTGTGGGCATAGCTTATGGTAGTCCCTTATTTGTTCCAAATATTACTATCAGTTAATAGCTTAAAGTAATGGAGGGGAATAACTTATTCTTTAAATATGTATTATGTCTGAATGTCTTTTCTGCAACTTAAATCAGGTCCCACTTAAAAGGTGAATCAGAGAAAACAACCAAGTATAAAGCACTTCAAAGATCTATTTGTTACTACTATATCCCATTATTTATTCATTTTGAAAACTAATGCTCAAATTCTGATGACTGATTATCTTAATTGCCTTAACTTTGTATTCTACATAATCATAATTTTTTTCAGCTGCTCCTTAGTTTCTAAATGCTTATTTTTAATTTTGTGAGAAATATAAGAGGTGGGATGTCATATCAAATCTCCTGCTGCTGAGTCAACAGTACAGAATTGCCCATCACTACCAAATAACTTTCCCTTCATATAAAGTACAAAGTTATTTACCTGTACACCTGCTGATGTTCTTTCGTATACACTGCCTATACAAATTAGCATGTTAGATATACTGCTTCCAGCTACTGCAAAACAACAACAACCAAAAAAACCAGTTAAACATTAATCTTTTCAGTTAAGCTGCCAATGTTGCTTAAAATCTGTTGCAGTACCTTCTCAGTCCAGCCCACCATCAAATCTCTATACTTTCCACATTTATCTGACACATTTTACATGCAATTCTCTTCATTATGGTGACAGACTGCATAAAAAATTATTGTATTTGTATTTCTAAAAGAGCAGGGTTTTGTCCAAAAAGCAGAGAGACAGTTAGGGTGATGATGATGGTATTTTCAGAAAAATATGACGTGAATCTGTTGATTTGTCTGGAAATCTGGAGCTACCTCTGATATAAACTTATGGGCATGTCTTATTTTTGGCACAAATGTAAACCTCAGTTTATATGTATGCATGCTGTATGCTACTGACAAATAAAATATATCCAAGCTCAATCTTGTAAGTCTCCTGCACACTTGCAGGCAAATGTACATAGAAAAATTGCTAAAAGAAAAATGTGAACTTTTCCTCCTATCAGTAGCTGAGAGATCTAGCATATGTACAGAGGTCAAAATTTGCAGGTAACTGTGTTAGAGAGACAAATAACTTCAACATCAGATAAAAACTAAAAGCCAGACTAGAAAACCTCCAAGATGGACTATCCACTTGTGACTATTTTTATTTAGATTTATAGAACTACCTTCTCATACTATTTTCCAAAATGGAGAGTCTAGACAGTGCAGAGTAACAGCAAAGCATTCAAAACTTAAAAATATCCTAAACAAAACAGTCCTTCTCTATGTGTGATTTTGCACAGACCCTCCCCAGCATCTGAAGAGGTCAAAACAAAACAAGGATAAATCTTACCCATAAATGTACTACTAAAGTTCATATTTATATAAGGGGAGTGAAGAAGGATTAACAAAAAAGAAAGCACATCTCTAAGTCATAACCATGTCCCCAAACCAACGAGGAATGTAACTGCGCTTGCTTTGCCAAGGGTTAATTCTGGATATCTCGACAACACATTTTCCAGAGATTTTTGTTCCAGATTGCAGTTAAATCTGGCCTATCACCAGGGATTCAGCCTCTCAAAATTGAGGATGTTCAACCTCTAAACAGTGACAAATGCTTGGCTTTTCATCTACAGTTCCTATCAAATATAGAAACATCTTTCATATGTTTAGTTTTTACACAGATTTCAGTACTCCTCAAACTTATTTTAAACCATTTCATAGCTATCCTTCCTGCCTGTTAAACATATCAAGTGCTTCAGTGCCAGCTGGTGTCAGAAAAGAAAGTCTAAAAACAAAAACTATACTGCTGGCTGTCTTCTATCCTTGCTGGCACCCACTTCTTGAAGGCAGATTAAACTACTTGTAGCTCTTCCAGCTTTCCTCAGACACCAGAATTTTATGGTGGAATCACAGAATGTCTTTGGTTGGAAGAGACCTTCAAGATCATCTAGTCCAACCTTTGACCCAACACTGCAAGCTCACCACTAAACCATGTCCCTGAGCACCAGGTCTACAAGCCATATAAATGCCTCCAGGGATGGTGACTCCACCCCTGCCCTGGGCAGATCATTCCAATGTTTCATAACCCTTTTGAAGGGTTTGAAGAAATGTTTCCTAATATCCAGCCTAAACCTTCTCTGGTGCAGCTTGCATCCATTCCCTCTGGTCCTGTCACACGTCACCAGGCTGTCCACCTCCTTACTCCAACCTCCTTTCAGGTAGTTACAGAGAGTGATAAGGTCTCCCCTCAGCCTCCTCTTCTCCAGACTAAACAACCCCAGCTACCTCAGCTGCTCCTCACAGGACTTGTGCTCTAGGCCCTTCACGAGCCTCACTGCCCTGTTCTGGACACACTCCAGCACTTCTATGTCCTTCTTATAGTGAGGAGTGCAGAACTGAACGCAATATTCAAGGTGTGGCCTCATCAGTGCAAGTACAGGTGGACAATCCCCTCCCTATTCTTGCTGGCCACAGTGTTCCTAATACAAGCCAGGATGCCACTGGCCTTCTTGGCCCCCTGTACACACTGCTGACTTGTATTTATTTAGTTGACTATCAATCAATACCCTCAGGTCCTTCTCCAACTTGCAGATTTCCAACCACACACCCCCAAGTCTGTAGCTTACCATGGGGTTGTTATGACCCAAGTTCAGGACTCATCACTTGGCCTTGATGAACCCCATGCAATTAACCTTGGCGCACCGATCTAACCTGTCTAGGTCCCACTGTAGATCTTCCCTACCCTCTGGCAAATTGACACACACACCTAGCTTGGTGTCATCTGCAAATTTACTGAGGGTACACTCAATCCCCTCATCCAGATCATTAATAAAGATATTA
>JANHGN010016115.1:43220-60216 GCA_024605025.1 Megaceryle maxima
CCCCCCCTTCCCCCCCCCCCCAAAAATACCTTTTCTTGCAAAAAAAGCCACAAAAAAAAAAAAAAAAAAAGAAGGCCAGCTGCCCTTGAACTTAAAAAAGTCTGCAATGATGCATTATACTAGCAATGACAACATCACCAGTATCAGTAAGAATGACAGCAGTGAGGACAAAGATAACATGTCACAGTTATATGGTCAATCAAAAAGCTGTGTCTGGCTACCAGGATGGACAGTTTTCACAATTTCATCATGATTCACAGGATTAATTTAGTATTTTTTCCTAAAAAACTGAGCCCCAGTGTTTCAGATGATTCTACACCACACAGGTTTAATTTTGGAGTTTAAATTCCATGAAATTTCTAATAAATTTATTGAAAAATAATCTCTTACGCATTCAGGAAAACAAACAAACCAACCAAATAACAAAAACTCTGAGCCAATTTATTATTTTTTTAATCTGAAATTTTTAAACTGGTCCCCTGATATTTGCAGAGGGATTCAGACCTCCATGTCAGATGTTTCTCAAGGCTGTTGTGTTTTACCACCACCCCTTGCTTCCTGTCCCGACACGAGGCAAAAGACAGACAAGCATCTTCCAGGGATAATGGTTCCCACTTACACTTCTGTATACTTTCTACAATAGGACATCAGTAGGTCTCCATCTCATCAACTCTTTAGAGGACTTAACTAACCCCTAAAATTAGATAATTCCTCCACTCGAAGTTCTAAACTAAGAATAAAGTAATAGTTAAATCCCCTAAACTACACATCACTAATATTAAAAGCAACAAAACCAAACCAAACGACAACAAAAATTGTTTAGAAATACTTGAATTTTAAGGGTCATTACAGGATATATGCATTATCCTATATATCCCAAATTTTTTTAAAATAATAGTTAAAAAAATTAATCTTAGATTCTAATGAAGGGCTATGAAATCACTATGATTGTGTATTATTACAAGACCAAACTGATTTCAGGTATAATTCTTCATTATCTTTTTACCACCAGCAGTCTAATAGTAGTTACAATAGCCAAGCCACAGAAAGATTTAATTTTTTGTGCAAGTTACCATATTGCAATAAACATCTCAAAAATGGCATCCTCAGAAACAACAAACACCCCTAAATGAGTCGATTGCTAAGAACCAAGTTCTATATAAAGAACTTGCCTACTGTGTGATGTTTCATAGGCTCCTGTTCTCACATGACTTCACAAGAAATTAGTACGACACTAACACAGATCTTTTAAAAGTTACATGCTCTACATTACAATTGTTATTTAAAGAAATAATTACATAAAATATTGAATCTCTTCTGTCATATCATATTCTTCTAACTTGGGTTTGTTTTCTTTTTTTTTTTTTTTTAATTACAAATGAGGAAATCACTTCACTGGAATAATACTATTTCCACCAGGGTCTGCCAGTTCAGATGTGCTACTGCAAGATTACCCAGGAAAACCTGAAACCCCTGTGGCCTGACCCAAGTAACACACTTCTGGAAGCTCTCTTTCCTTACAGAGCTCTATTATTATACAAATTTGCAGTCCATCAGGAAGGTAAACAGTGAGTCACCTGGAGTGACTGCCCCAGGAAGATGATCCCTTCTTGCTATCAATCACAGCGAAGATTCACTTAGATTCTTCTCAGTAAGTCTGCAATGGCCAAGACAGGGTTCAGGAATGCAGTTATCACAGAGCTGGAAAAGGTCCTGCTTAAATGATGTTATAATGATGGTGCAAAGATATGTACTACAAACCCAAACATTTCACTTACATAAAATTTTACTAAACTTTATAAAAGATCAAGGAGAAAATTCTAGGGTTCTAGGATAAGTGGTATACCCCTCCACTGCTATGCAAAATATATTCTTTGGAACTGAATTAGTAAAAATTAATTCTGCCTTTCCTAAGCCCAAAATAGTTGGCTTAATTTTCTACTATGACAGCCTAACCTAATTACATATACAAGAAATAAAGAGGGTTGTTGGAGGATCTGAAGAGGAAACATTGATGCCCCCAGCTTCAGAGTGATGACAGGACATTCATTCACCTGCAACTCTTCCCTGAAATTGTACAGGATTACTCAGTCTGAGGCCTGATTTTGAACTCTTTGTAATGATGATGATGACAACAGCAATAATACATTTGGAACAGTCAAATCCAGCATCTTAAGTAGTAATGCGGGAGTCATCACTAAACTTACCACAGTCATTGCTCTGATATTAGACCAGAGCAGAACCACCCTGGATTTAGACAGAGCAGAATCACCTTGTATCGATGGTAAATTTAGTCTCTGCAAGAATGTGCTCAGTCAGGGCATTCAAAATGTTTCTCTTAGGTCTTTGTGCCTACAGAGCCTATTAATATCAGCTGTAAAGGCAGGTGGTGAGCCAATCATCATACCTGCCTTTCTGAGCCCCATCCTATGTTCAAGTTCCCCAATTTCACAAGGATTTGTGTATATTGAAAAGATGTGCACTATATAACAGGGTATAGGACTGCATTTGATCGCTGCTTTCAAATGTTTTTGTGAAGCAAGACAGTATTTTATACAGATCCATTATTATTTTCATTATCATTACTGATAACATTATCACTCATTATTAAAATGAAGCACAGAAATTAGATGAAAAACACTCTAATCAGGAAAAAGTCTAGATACTTTAAATATACTGTTGTATCTATAGACCTATCTGCCACTACAAATGCACTTTGTTCCTATAAATAAAAAATACTTTAACCCAACTATGAAGTTACTTCTTCATCAAGAAAGTTAATATGCTTTTCAGAGAATCGTGGATTCAACTGAGTGGACAATAAAGGGACAAGTGCTTATCTATGTGAATTGTTAACTTCCCAGTGGTTCCGCTCTAACATTAGTGCTGTGGAGGCATTGCTTATGAGGGGTTTTATCACACAATAGATAATTCTCCATTTCTAGGCTTTATATGGAATATAAGTTATTAGATCTTTTTACCTCATAAATGTCTTAAAATACTTTTTTTTTTTTTAATCCACCTACCAGCAAGTATAAAGCTGGCATACTCAAGTACATAGAATTAAGTAATTTTTTATTTATAAGGATCTAGTCTTGCACCAGCATTGAGTGATAGAAAGTACCCTTAAAACTAGGAGAGAATAGAGAAATATTTTCAGGAGAAATAAGAGTTTTAAAGAAAATCAGAAATATGAAAGCAATTTCTATTACATTCTTTTACTGTCTATTAGAAGAAAGAATTTATCCAGATTATGAAAATTATTCACAACTAGCTGTGAGTTGGTCCACACATAACCTCACTTTTTTCCCTTCATGAAGGTGGGGGTTAATATTCTAACTTAGCTTAATTGGGCAAGTTTAATTTTGATGGACACTGAGAAAGGATGCCAGCTAAGTAAATCACGGGCAGGGGTGAAGGGGAAGATATGCTGGATTTTAGCTTGGATAAGGGTCTAAATTAGATAACACTTCAATGCCTTATCTGAGCTTAGCCTACCTTCAAAGGCATTTCCTAGCACAGGCCTAACTGAAGACTTATTCTCACACACTCAACACTTAATATAAGCCTTTATTTACAGATCACTGACAAGAAAGTACCACAAAGTCCACAATAAACCAATCTGGTTTTGTGAAATAATATTACATGCTAAATAAGACAAAGTGCACAGTAGCTACTTTATAATTAAAAACCAAAACAAAACCAACAAACAAAGCAACAAACAAACAAACCCAAGCAAATTATAAAACACAAAAATTGCAGGTTAACAGTATGTATTGAAAGTTTTTAAGAAAGAACTCTTTAATAAATTCCTGCACTGTTACAAGAATGTAATAAAGCATCTGAAGCCGTAAAAAAAAAAAAAAAAAACAAACTCCCAATCTCCCATAAAACTTAAAAATGGACAAAGTGATTTGTCTCAGAATTTATCCAAAAGTAATTGGACTGAAAGTTTACATGCCAAGTTTCCACTGGGAAAGAAATTTTAGGTACTGTTACCATTACAAAACACTGAAAATGAAGGTTGATAATGGAAATGCTGATTGATTCTACTTCACCAGTGCTAGACACATAAATGCTTACAGACACTGTAAAAATCTGAAGCTTTCTTTGATAAACTCTGCTTCTGTAACCAAAAATGACCACCTTTTCCAGTTTTTCAGCTCAGTACATAGATAAGCACAGAAATCCCTATCTTGCAAATTTCCCAGCTTCCCAGAATAGTTTTGAAGTGGAATTACTGTAAATCATGAGTGAAGATGCATTATAAGAAGTGCTAATAAGGCATGAATTATAATCTTTACTTTTTTTTTTTTTTCTTTCTTTCAAGACAACACTCTTTGCAATGATACTCTGGCCATGGTGACCTCTTCAAAGTTAATTTTCTTCTTGCCCTGAAAAGAGCAAATTGAAGGCATTTGTTTCAGATTAACCAATACAAGCTGGAGAAATAGGAATCTAATAAAATCACACATGGTTTTCATTAGAGTTTAGCAAAAGGTACTATCTGACACTCCCAGAAATGAACTGGATATTTGGGTACAGTAACTTCTGTACAGTAGTAGGCCAAGGCCAAATATTAAATTAGACTCATGGTTAATGTAAAATACCTTTAGCCTACCTTGTTTTTAAGACTTCTTCACTAGATCCTTTCCACAGGGAATCAAGCAGCTTTTTTCTGATTCACTCTGTGTGTGTGGTGGTGGGTTTTTTTGTTGTTTTGTTTTTTTCTACTCCTTTTCTGGGAGTGGTTCCCAGTATAGTAATTTCCATGGGACCAAAGCATGGTCTTTTTAGTAGCATGTTCCAGATTTAGTCCCATGATTCAAGCTACCATCTGGTTTTAAAGGGGAAAATCCTTCTCTGTAGAAATATTAACCTGACATGTCTCCAGTCTAGACTAATAATTATGTTAAGGACAGAGTGAGTCCATTATCCACATAGAATGGGTGGAGGCTTTGATAAACCAGTCATAATAGGCGTCAGACTAGTCACTGAGGATTATTCTTACTTGCTTTCTTATAAAAGGGAACTTTAGGCTCATTCAAGAATTCTGCTTCCACTGCGACTGACAAACAGTGCATTTATTTCCATCAGAAGCAAGGGACTGGGTTTAGTGCAGTGCCCATAAAACAGGAAATGGAATGTTGTTCAACAAAGGTTGACCTGCTCCTGCAGATTTTTGTCAACACTGCTTTTGTTCAGAATGGGAAGCAGTGTTCCTTTAATTGTACCATTCCAATTCTTCTCACTGCAGCCTTTTATATATTCAAATGGACACATTCATTTAAAGTCATCTATGCTTTGAAAAAAATTGCATAACCAAAACAAGTGTCAAGACCTGGAATGCATTCAGCAGAAAAAACCCCAACTTTAAAATGTACAATTCATAGTCACAGGGCCATAATTTTCAAATGCAAGTTCCCTATGCCCCATTTTATCAGTGGGCTTAAAAGAGGTTTAGCTTTCATTAAAAGAACCATGCAAAGAACTCCTGAGAGAAACCAGTCACAACAACCACACCATGGTTATCGTTCCTACAAAACTGGACCTGCAGACCTGAGGAATGTACTATCGAGTGCCACCTACTGGCACCTAAACCATAAACCGACTGTTCAAGCATCTCCTTGTATACAAAGTACTCCAGACAGAGCTCTGAGCACATATGTAAATACATAATAATTTAGGCTATTTCTATGTTAGTTGTACTCACTTATGAATTCTAGAGTAGGGCAATCCAAGGGTGTCTTGCAGACAGTTTTTGGAAGGGCACGCTAATGTAATACTTACAGAATCGTGTTGGCATTCATCTTTAATGCATGCAGACCACCAGCTAACATCCACAAGCCTAAGTGGAAATCCTTTGCCAACCTCTGTGAGTCTATCAGAGCTCCTAGAATGGCCTTTTCAATTCAAAAGTGTTAACCAAAGTACCTAATTATAGGGAAAACTGTTGATTCAATCTTGAAGCACGCAAGAAAAAACACCCCAGATTTTCAAGTATACTTATGGACAAAGAAAAATAAACTGTGCATAGCAATATTATAAAATATTTATTTGCTTGCATTTTCCTTCTACATATCTCAAAGAATAGTAAAGAGACTCAGAAACATTGTTATCACCATCCTCCACAGGGGGAAACCAAAAGAGAAAAATAAAATGTGGCTGTTTTTTTCTTACGAGCAAGGCAGTCACTGAAAAGGGAAATAAAATATTTCAGGAATTCTCACTTCTACATGTTGTTTTTCAGATGACTGTTTAAAACAGCATATTTGAACTGATTGCTTTCAGGAGGTTGATATTTTTAAATAGCTGCTAACAAATAGCTAATGAAAAATAAATTTAGAAAATACTGCTGATACTAACTTTGCAGAGCTATGTCAAAAATAGTCAGCTTCATTTGTAGTGTAAATTCCTGTCATAAATTCACACTACAAAATGAAGCACGGTTTCCTACACAGACATACAAAAATGTCTCTGCACAATGACAACTATCAGTCTTCAGCTATCAACTTAGTTTCCAGTTTGGCTTTATTTCAGCAAGGAAAATATATTTAATATTACAATACCTAAAAAGCTACAGGCATAATTTAAAAAAAAAAATGTATTAGTAGAAGCACCAATTTGCATGGCCTGTGTTTTTCCACTCCTGTGCTACAATTATGTTCCAAAAGATAATTCTGCTTGTAACAATTATTCTGTTTTATGTTTTTATAACAACAAAAAAAAAGTAAAAAAGCTTGAGAACTCAAAGTGATGTTCTCCAAGGTAATTAATTATTCTTAACAGGAAAAAACAATCCTAAAAGGTCTCATCTGGGGGGCAAGGGGGTAGCAATGCCCAACCTAGATGCAAAGGTAGTAGAATAAAAACTCAAAGATGCAGTAAAACAGCAAAGACAACAACCATGAAGCTCTTGAAGACCTACCCTCATGTTACTAGCTATTAGAAGTGGACACCACTGAAACAAACAAACAAATAATAATTAGGAAAGAAGATCTAGCCAAATGGCTTCATCTTCCTGCAGATGAAAACTAGCGCACTACAGTCCTTACTTACAGAAGGGCAGTAACTGGTGTGTAGGGAATATCCAACACCCTTCTATTCTCTAGCAAAGACCAAGCTCATGTCACACAGACTAACCCTTCCCAACAGGATTAGCTTGGACTCTTTGATGGAGTACTGCCTCTCAATCACTTTCAGCATGTACTCAGGCTTGAGACAGCAATACTTGCTATAGCACAGTGTTTTCTCTGTAATCCCCAGTGAACTGGAAACAAACCATCCCATGACTCTGCTATATGCTGCTAGTAAAGATAAGATCACCAGGAACACAGAACAACTGTTTGCACTGTGACAAAACTAAACTAAATGGTGCCATTAGTGAGGTTAGCTCTGAGGAGGTGTAGAGTTAAGGCTGTGACTGCATTGTCAGGCAGACAGGAAACATGACCAGAGCACTGCACAGCCTCCTTCTGTCTAGCTCACCACATACCTCTCGGTTAAGAAATAATAACGCCTGTTACAATTTGGCCTTAAGAGGGTTTGCCAGTTTGAACTTAAAATGAAACTGTACTTACTGCTTTTAAGTAGGGTCTCACTGCTGTACAAACATAAATGTTTCATTATTAATGTATTTTTCAAGACTACATGGATTTCTTCTTGAAAATGCTGAAGTCATGATTTGGGGATATCTTTTTGCAATTCTAAGCTTTGTTCATTTATTTCCTGGCAGGTAAACTTCACTGCTCAAGAAAAAGCATTGTATATTCCCTCACAATACTATATTTCATTAATATTTCTGATGCTGCAGAAAGTGAGCAAAGAAAGTTACTGGCCTGTGATTTGGAGACTTCCTTGCCTACCATAAACTGGGCAGCTGAAAGCACAGCTCTCCTGCAGGCTCTGTTCCCCATTTGTGAAGCAGAGATAATAGCAACTCCTCACTTGCTTCACAATAGTGTTGTGAAGTTAAACACAATAAACCCACAGGAACACTGTGGTCATAAGAGTAAAGCAACAAAGGCAAAGTCAGGGCATATTTATTTTGCTGGCAAAGCCCTGCTCTCAGAGCAGTATGGCAAACACATTCTTAGTGTAGCAATAGGTAGGGTTGCAAGTGAGATGCATTTGGCCTGTTGTTTTTAACTGGTATCGTTTCTGTTGCTAGCTTTTCAGGACACTGCAATCAAATAATTATTGTTTCCTTGGTTGCCAACTATTTTTCTTTTATTAGTAATACCAACCTTTGTTTATTCTTCTTCCTCCCATGGGAAATTTCAACACGCCTCCAGAAGGGATGTTGTATGACTCTCATTTATAATGGGATCACTCCCTTTCTTCCCAGGGGAGGCTTTTTCTTTCTATTTTTTTCCCCTCTGTATTTGTAGACAGGAACACCAAGTCAAATCTCTGCTGTGTTCATGTGATCTGAACAAGACGAACAGATCAGCAGTTCTCACACATTTGCCTAGGAAACACACAGATGAAGAGAATTCATCTCAGACACCATTCCATTTAAACTGTTTAACATTCATTCTGGCAACACTGGTAACAGACTATATAGAAAAGGAGTATCGAAAATACATTTTTGTGGTTTTCATTCCTTAATGTAGTGAGAGTTTTCTGGGGTTTTGCACTGTTCACTTCTTTGCTCTTCACTTCCTACTTGTTTTTTCACCATGCTCATTTCTTTCTCACCAATGCATGCATTTTACTGTATGTCCCCAGTCTTACTCACAGTTTGTTTCTTAGTGTTTTTTTTCCCCTCTGTAGTTACCCCTCCACTCCCTCATCTGATCATCCTCTTTCAGGTATGTAGTTTATTTTGCCTTCTTATCTTCAACTACTACCCTTTGCCATAGAAAATCCTTTTCTTTCACTAGGTCATCATGTACTTCTGTCACTCTCATTTGTAGCCTCCAGCTCCACTACTGGCAACTCCTGCTGATGACAGATGTCTCACAATCAGCTGCAAGCCTGCTCTTGGCTCAAAGCCTGAGGGAAGCTCCAGACTTTTTTTTTTTTTCCACATTTGCTCTTTGCAGCAGCACTTTTATACAGATGCAGCAAAGTCACCTTTTCCTGAAGGACAGTTTCTTAGAGAACTCCAGCTACCTCTGCACCACCAAGACTGAATACCTGTAGAAACAGCTTGAGAAAAATTGCAGACAGTGCTATCCAGGGGATGAGTAAGTATGGATGGCATTTTGCCCTGGGAGTCCTGTTTTGAGCAGTCAGAGCATGTCAGTGCATTATTTCATTGCCTAATACACACAGCAAGAGCCCTGGACTTGAGTGTGCAGATGAACCTTCATCATAGCAACCCTAAGCTACATACATCCTCCCCCACCATGCAGTGCAATACTTTCATCTCTTCCCATGCCTCCTGTGCCATTCAACCTCAGAATAACCTTCACTCACTCATTTCTTCTACTTACCATTGGCAAGCCATAAAGAATACATGATTGTCGTATGAGGAGCTAAATGAGAAAGAGTCTAGGGTGTGTTAACTCATCAATCATCAGGAAAGTCTACAAATTCAGATTGGCTAGATACTCCTATGCTATATATATTCAGATTGGCCTGGTGCCTGCCTATTAGATGCTGGCAGCCAAATACCACAGCCTTCTAGCCTGGAAAAAAATAGTTTAAGGGGCTATGTCTGTATAGATCAAATATACAAAGTAACTGTGTCAACTTTTAGATATTACAGAAAGTGCAGGCCACATGCTCCTGAGCAAAGAAGCCAACACCAAAGGACTTGCTAACTCAGCTCTACACGATGTTAGATTGCTATGTCTGCAAGTAGCACTTTGCCATAGAGAGTCTGTGAACTAAGACAGTGGCTGCTGAGAACCAGATGCCCATACTATGTGCTTTTGGGAAGACCTTTCCACTAGCTCTAGACCAGTCCCGCAGACTGAAACCCCAACAGCAAATGGAGTCCTGGACTACATCATGCAATTACACAGAAACACAGAATAATTCAGGTTGGAAGGGATCTCTGGATGTCATCTTGTCCAACCTCCCCTACTTAACCAGGGCCATATACAGCTGTTTGTTCAAGACCAAGTCCAGAATATCTCCAGGGAGGGAGACTCCACAACCTCTCCACACAACCTGTACAAGTGTTGGGTAACCCTCACAATAAAATAAATAAATAAATAAATAAAAAGTGTTTATGTTTTATGTCTATATATGTTTTTTTTACACAACCTAGTATATTTCAGTTTTTATTTTAGACTTAATCTTATCCAAAATGAATCCAGTTTATCCAGTCCAATACCACTCCAATGCAATCAAATTGGTTCAAGAGATTTGTTCAACAGCAAAAGCAGCCCTTCAAGCTAGCTGAAAAGCTACTGCAGATTCATTCACTAGTTCTACTACAACTGTGTTCTGCCATCCTTATTCACAACCAGCAGTGCCCGACTTTAAAAAGTGGTGTTTAATACCCTATTTCTTAAAATGTTTTAACACGGTGTGGGCGGGTTTTTTTCTTAGCTGCTTTCCTGTCTCCAAAAACAGGACACAATGTGTTTAGACAGTTTTCTGTATTTCACAAGTACACCACCACACTACGTGTTGCAATAATTTACACTATAGAAGAGTATGCTTCACCCATTCAAAACTTGATAATAATACAGGTAAGAGATAAAGGAGAAAGACTGCTGCATTCCCTTCAACATTTACTTATTTTCCCACATTACCAAGACTATATCCCAAGAATTCATAAAGCTGCAATGAGCATCTGTGATAGAAACCTTAAAACAACTTTACCAAACTTGTACGCCAACACAAAACGGTATCAATGACCAGTAGCCACATATACACTCATGTCAGCTATAACTCCAGAGAAGTACATTATAGGCATTATATATCCCATGCAATCAGAAACCTGTTCTGCTCTAGCACACTGCTGTCTTAGACACAGACCCAAATGAACCAAGTCCTGAGTCCATTTTTAAATCAGTGCACAGCAGGGCTGATGGTAGATTGAATACACTCTGCATAGAATCTACAGAGTGTATAGATGTGTGCAGTGTGACACTACACTATGTAAGCAGCTAGATTGATGCTATGCATGCTGAAGGTGCCCAGTGGTCAGAGCTTTGTGATCCATCAAGACAGCCCTGTTCTAGTATTGCTGAAGTCATGGTTATGGTTATAGCTCTGGCAGATCATCAGCCACGACAACAAAGTCAGACAGATCGCTCATGAAAATACAATTCAGATTGACCTGCCCAATTGCTATCATTGCAGAAACAAACAAACCATCTGCAGACAAGTACTACTGATACAATTTCGGAATGAAAGATATGAAGAACAGTAATAGTCAAACAACACATGCCACAACACTTTTGATGTCTTCCAAAAAGAGTGGAGAGAAGAGATGAACTCACAGAAAGATGGACTTCAAAATGTCTATTATCTCTCTAGTGTTTTCTTTTCAGATCATTAGGAAAGACCTCTACAAGCACAGTCTCTCAGCTTTTGCCATTTTAATTATATTTTCACAAAAACCTTAAAAAAAAAAGTTTAAAAGCTTCTGTTAAAATTAAACTGTATAATAAAATTGCATCATGCCCAAATGTTTCATTCCTCCAACCTTTAACCTAGCTAGTCAGGGAAATTAATTAATGAATCAACTTGAAAAATGAAGCGCTACCTTTGCAAATACAGAAGGCAGAATCTGGCACTCAGAAGACTTCCTGCTAAACTGGCTTGCCCATATAGACAGCATATTTGTCTTATACTGTTTAACAAAACACTTTAGGAAAGTAATGACTGCTATTTTCTGCCCATTGCTATGTGCAAATTTTAATTTTCAAGTTCATCAATTTGCATGGTGGCAAGAAAGAAAAAGGTTTCATCTGAACTTTTTTTTGGATAAAATTTTAACAGAATAGCTGTTAATATTCAAAAATGCTTTAGGGTCAATTCCCATTAATTGTGGTAGCATTAATTTTTAAGTATAGGTAGGATGCTTTTCCCATACCTGCAACTGTATTTTTATTGTAAACAGGTTGCTTCTTGACTACTTAAAAAAACCCAACCTGTAATCATTCATTTCACTTTCAAATTCATATGGAAAAAAAGTGGTACTGCTAGACATAAGAGTGTGTTTAAAGAAACAGGGGGGAAATAAAACAGGAAAAATTCTGATTACAAATAAAACATGCAAAATATTCTGGATATAAAATTTCCACAGCTAGTACATCATCCAAATAGTTTCTCAAAATTAAACAAGAACTCATAAATAGGAACTCATAAAATACACATGCTAACTGGGAGTCAGCAAGCCAAGCGGAAATGCTGTACAGGGAGGAGTGGCTGTCGCCCCGTTAAAGCCAAGGTGTCTGAGTCAGCACCACAAGGGTTGGCATCTTCATCTATTTAGGGGCCAAAAATGAATCCTCACCCAAGGGCAGTTCCTGCAGTAGCCTTTGAAGAACTAAGCATAGCTCACCTCTTTTGAAACACAGCTGCCATGGGACAGGGCATATTACACAACACCCAGGCAGTTACAGCACCTGCCAAGTTTCATGCTCTAGCTCTCAAGATTAGCCCCGTTTCTTTTCTCATTATTATTTAACAAAATTCAAACCCAATCTTTTAAACGGACTTAAATCCAAGGGAGCTTCCTCCCCCCTTCCGGAGTACCAGTGTCATTAGGTTACAACCATGTTGTCTCCCACATGTGAACATGTATTTTGTGAAATCCACTTTGTTTCAACAGAGGAAGCTGAAGGGCACTTTGCCCCTAGCTCCCTTCTCACCTTCCTCCAGTACGTACACTGTCCTGTTGATTAACATACTGTCATGGGAAGAAAGAGATGTTGATATGAATGAGGACACACCTGAATCCAATTTTCTTGCTTGTCCAACTAGTCTAACCACTGTAGCATGAGCAATGTGGTTTTGAATAACAGTGTCCATTGCTACTCTGGTTTGTTTTGTTGGTGGGTTTTTAAAGGAATTATCCAGGTATTCACACTGGCTCAGTACTGCATGGTGCTTAGATGACACCTCAGCTCATTTCTGATTGGCTTAAGGCCCTAGTTACACATACCAAACACTAAACTGCTATCAAGTCTTCCAGATAGATCAGAATATGCCTACAGAGTTAAAGCAGCTCCATGATTATGCAGCTACTGAAAAAGGTTGGTTGCATTTTGCTACTGTCAGACTTCAACAAACCAAGTCTCGGGTCAGGATATAAATACTTATAAGTGATATTAAATCTGCATGCTCCGTATTATATCAATAACTTTAAAAATATACACTATGAGAAAAACAGGTATCACTACAGATACACAGTTTGCAGATCAGTGTCTCAAGCTGTCATCAAAACCTGCATTTGCCACTTCTAAGAGTGTTCAAGAGTTTTTGACAGACTAGGCACCATAGACAATGCAAGGGAATGAATGCTCTTTTTCCCTTATTCCACACAAAGTAGTCCAAACATGAAAAAAAGCAGTAAATGGGTTTACATAAAAATCATAAAATGCCCTCTGATGTTGATTATTAATGTAATTTTAATTACATTAAACTAAACTAAATCTACATGGGACTGAAAATAGATACTGTTTTAAATTAATTTGATTATCATGTATCCTCATGCTAGTTATAATTACGCAAGCTGTGCCTTTTTTCATATCCAAATTACAAAACACTTTCAACAGCATTCCGTACAGTATTTTCATGTTCCAATGATATGATTATCACCTGAACATATGGAAAAGAGGAGTATTTTAGCTAACAAGTATCCTTACGTATACAATCTACTCAGCCTGTCTGTATCGGCACAACGTGAAAACCTTTTTCATTTATTTAATTTCTCCTTATGCAGTGTTTCCTCTCCATTCTTTTAATTAAACATTTTTTTTCCCTTTTCAAAGGAGTCCTTTGCAGCAGTTTTAAAGACTTACTCTCCCAAGTTTTAGAAAAGATACTTCCCTTCTTGCCAACTGTTCCATGTTCCTGCCATGCCTTCCTCACAGCTGCTCTCCCAGATGTTTCATCTCCCTACCTATGCATCTTAGCAGCTCAGAACTCCATAGTGCTGCTGAAGAGAAACAAAGCAGTTGACAGAAAATGCATAAGCAGAACAAGCAACTTTGGCACTAGGTGTAAAAAACCAACCAAACAAAAAGCAACTAATACAGCTTCTACACTTGCATAGCTTCTGTGATTGATATGGCATGAATCACAGCACTGACTCATACTTAAAAAAAAAACAAACCCAACACACACAAAAAAACCCAGAACCTAAGCCAAAAAACAAACCCTGTATGCATAGTTTCTGGTCTTGTAATAAACATGGGCTGAAATAGCTATTCTGAAAGAACCAACACACATTTAAACCACAGGAGGTTTTGTCCTTCAAAGAATTCAGCTCTTCTGTGCTACTCCTGCTCTCTTAATATTGTGAGCCAGACTACACCAGATGACAGTAAATTACATACAAACCAACTTACCCTATTCTGCTCTTGCTTTATTTCTCTGCTTATGCTCTGGAGCTCTTCCATTTTAGACCTACTACAAAAATTTTACATCCAGCTGTGACACACTAACACAAACCAAAGTAATCCACCTTTAATCGCCCGAGATTCCTCTTGACACAGATGATGACAAACATGATGGTGTGAGAGCAGGTATGATCTGGAGAATATCAGATCACAGTATCTCCACAGGGCTACCCCCAAATGCCTGTGGGTTGAGAGATTTTGTGTGATGATAGTAGCCAAGGTAAAGAAGGGTGAGGTGCTTTAATTATGCCACCATTTGGCTGTCAAATAAGGTGTTTTCCAACTCCAAGGTATCTGTTTTAAGAAGCAAATTATACATTTTAGTATACAGAGATAGAGAAAAGTAGAGAAAAATAATTCAAAACCATAAGAGTGCATAGAAGTGAAGTAGAGCTACCAAACCATGAATAATACATGGATTTACATGTGATTAAAACTTGAAAAATATTTAATCCAGAAAAAAATTGCCTAAGTTTAATCAAATATTGAAAATTTTGAAAGGGTACCGACATTGGAAATTGCCATCTTCTTTTTCAATTAACTGGAAACAAGAAATTAAATTAATTAAATAAGGCTCTTAAATTTAGAATTAATTAAAACTTTGACACTGAAATTCCATAGCAACTGCAATTACACTGGGGGGGGGGGGAGGGAAGAACCTAAATATTAGTATATTATGACTATTAAGTTGGGAAAAATAAGGTAATAGGATAAAAATAAAAATAAAAAGTAACTACCAAGCTTCAAAGTAAAAAAAAGAAATCACAGGTAGGAATATTCTTCTAACAATGTCAGTTCTCAAGAATGTATTGTAAGAGGAAAATTACCTTTTTTGAGAAATACCAGAATTTAGTCTTCATAAATAACAACCTAAATGGACTAATATCCTTAACCTAGTATATGTATTAAATATTTCACACTCTTATTAATTCAGGAGTTAAAAAAACCCAACCAAACAAAAAAACACCAAGCACATGGAAAATAAAAACTGCAATGGAATTATACAATAATGGAATGGGGAAAATTATTTCATTTATTGTCATTAATTGTTCTCATAAATTACTGTATATTTCATTTTATAGCTCTGATGATTCAGTATTACTAAACAGGAATATAACTCTATAGTTCAAATTGATACTTCTTCAGAAACCAAAGTGCTAAATATAGGCTCTGTTAATAGCAATTTACAAAGGAGGAAACTCAGCTTATGGTGATTATTTTAAAAACTCATTCATGCATATAACTGACTGTGAAACAAATAGTGATGTCTCCTTTTTTTTTAAAAAAAAAAAAAAAAAAGCGCCAACATTCCATGTCAGTTTTGGTACATGCAATATTGAATATAGTACTGCTAAAATTGGATAGAACTTTTAAGTGGAACCTGTTGCATCATATGATTTTAAATGCTCCCGTACTCGATTGTAGCCACATTGCTGTAGAAATTACGCCAGCTAGAAACTCACCTACCCAGTCTGGAGCTAAAAGGTCCAATCGTCAACTTCTTTAGTTACCTGTTGCATGAACTTCCCCAGGGCTAGAGACAAACAAGCATGCCTGGGGTCTACAACTCTGGAATTCCTACAACACAGGTTTCACAACGTCCTTTACAAAGTGGTCTGACAGAAAGATGATTCGATTTTACTTATTTTTGATACTAATTACAGTAAGTTTTAATGTTAACACAAGGAAGTCATCCAAGAATAAGATCAGTAAGTCAGACAACAGAATTAGATGTAAAGACCTTTAGATGAGAGTGGATTTTGTCCAGTGACTGAAGGAATGCTTTGGAGACTGTACTTAAGCTTACTAAAAACATGGGCCTACTTAAAAAGCACAAATCGTGAAAGATACCAAGGAGGTAATTTCCATCAAAAACAAAGAGCTGGCTCGACTGTATAGCTTGCACCAGTTCACATGAAATAAAAAACATCAGTTGCAAATTTTGTTATGGCTGAAAAGACTAACGATTACCCAGCAGAACTGGGATAAAAGCCTCCTAGAGAGGTGCCTACTGAACTCTCATACTCTCCACCTTGCGTGAAGCTGATTCCTTTGTCTATATACACCTATAGTTAATAGAGGACAGTTAACGCATAAACTCATTCTAAATAAAGCCAAAATATTCACTGTGCCATGTTAAGCTACAACAAAATAGATTACAGGGGCGATTGAGCGGTTCAACAGAAGACTCAGAGAAACTAATTTCCACAATTTATTGGGGACTTAATAATAAATAAAGTTATTAATTAGTAAGTTAACGTGCTAAATCTGCAGTGATAGACTCGCCATCTCCTATGTCAAAACAAACCAACCAAAATACCCGAAAAAACCCAACCCAAAGGAAAAAAATAATCAAAAACTAGAAACTGTCTGAGACAGGCCCCATGGACAGAGGGGTTCCGCAGACAGCCCTTGCGCAGCAAAACGGGGGGGGGGGGGGGGGGGGGGGGGGGGTCGGGGGG
>JANHGN010016116.1:0-14886 GCA_024605025.1 Megaceryle maxima
AGAGGGGGAGCAGAACCTCCCTCGATCTGCTGGACACGCTTTTCTTAATGCACCCCAGGATACCATTGGCCTTCCTGTCCACAAGAGCACATTGCTGTTCCATGGAGAATTTGTCTACCAGGACTCCCAAATCCTCCACAGTGCTGCTCTCCAGCAGATCACCTCATGAGTAGCTTTAACTCATAGGACTTCTGTCGTTATCCTTATAGATGCAGCTCTTTGCAGGATAAGATTCCACAAGCTGAAATATTTGCTAAGAACAGTGGTCCTGTTCTGCAAACACTAATTAAATGTTGAATAGCTACAGAAATAATTCCAACTGTATTAAGAATTCTTGGGTTACAAATTTATGTGTTACTATTTCAGAGAGGTAAACCTTGAAATGTAGTCTTTCCCATGACACTTTAAATTTTCCATTATCCAAAAAGATGTATTGTTACATGTTATATATCAGACTCTTGTGTAAGATCTTATCCTGCACATACGCATGAAGTTCACGTAGTTAGAGCAGCTGGATTCTAAAAACAGAAGCCTCACAGGTCCATGTCATTGGCCACCCCTACTCTGTTTCACAGCTACATCCATTTGCCTCTCAGTACTTCAGGTGTCAATGTCTAATTTCATGCAGTTTTTAATCTCTTTGAATCAATGTTTCTATTGATTGTTTAAAGTGAAAGAAGAAACAGCTGTCTTATAATAGCAGTAGGATCAATATTCACTAATTATGAAGTATTGTCACTAAAGTTAATTTTGTTCTAAGACTGAAGAACTACATTATTCCCAGACTTCTTTTCAATAATAATTCCGATTCTGCAATAACAACGTACATTCTTATCATAATGCTTATTACAGTATCCTAATGCAGCTTATAAGCAATGTTATTTTGTAAAATGCTTTTGTGGTGTTAGGCAAAATGAGAAACAGTATTACTTCTGAAGTAGACTAAGACCTATGTAAAGAAAAATGTACCTAAGTGTCTAGATATTGTTGAAGTATTAATTTATTTTAATCTTTGCCTATAACCCAAGGAATATTACTCAACTGTTGTGATTAAACAACTGAACAACAATATTCCTACTCAATCACATAATGGGTAGTTATGGGATAGCTACTGTACTTTGCTAATATTCACACAATCAAAAAGAGTTATCGTTCTACTAGATGTAGAACTACATTTTTCCTAGTAAATTGTGCATGCTTCAGTGGAGTAAACTATTAGGTAATGTATGACACAAAAACACTTGATGGAAGGTAAAAATATCTTGAGTGGCTTTTTGAGGAAACAACATTTTGCAGCAATCCTTGCATGTTTAATAATGGAAAGATACTTTGAAAAGAGGATGTTGACCCTCTTTCTAGTGACTAAAATTTGAAATAGTCTGAGCAATGGCAGGAAAATAATTTCCTGTTCACGTAACGTGTTTGCACAACATAATGTTGCTGATAATGCTAACTAGCAAAATGTATAATACCCAAGGATGTGCATGTGTCTGGGAATTCCCATGGTCCTTCCTGTCTACCCGTAAATAGTGTTTGTAGGAATAAGACAAAACTAACATCTATGGGCTAATCATGCAAACTCTTATTCATACAGTTCACCACTCTTCAACCTGTTGACCTGTGAACTTTACACTTCAAATTTCTGTATTTCAATAGTCAATTATGTAGCTAGTAGTAATCCAGTTTACTGTCAACACTTGGCTCAGAAAATAAATCACAAGCCATAACAAAAACAATTTTAAATTTGATTCTGATTTTGTTTGTAGCTGTTCTAGGAGAGTTGAAGGAAAAGGCAATTCTGCTCTGTTTCTGGCTTTTCTTTGAACCCACAGAAATCCATAGGTCAGGTAGCGGTCCAGTTGCAATAGCCGAAAGTGGAGTATTTTGAAGCACATCAGCTCATACCAGGAACTTACACTTGCAGGGTGGCCCCAAACATTATTTGTTTGTAGAAAAATGCTTGCTCATTCTTGTGGGAAAAATTTGCATGTGATGGGGGCTATTTGTTGACATCTGGCCTTTAGATAGTTTCTCCTTTCTGTGAAGACTGCTGTTAAGCAAGTATCCTCACCTCTCCATGCTTCAGTCCTGTCTCTTTCTTGGCAAACTGGGAGCTACTGTGTTCATCTACTCTCATAAAGCACTCTCAGACTGATGGATAAAAAGCAAACTATCTTTGCCACAAATTGCTTTGTTCATCATCTTAATCTGATTATGGTCTGCTATAGGCCATATTCAGTGTAAGGAAAAAAATTATCTAAGTTACAACTTTAATATTACTCATGTATCAAGATTGTTGAAGTTATAAAAACAGTGGCCAGCGTACATCTGTTTTCCTCTTTCCTGCTGAAACCAAATGTATTTATTTTAGATAACATAATCTGAATAAAAACATTCAACTGCGATGTGTTTCTCCCAGGAATCAGCTATCTGAAAAGAAGTTTCAATGTTCACATCAATGGGAGTCACAGCTGGAGACAAAATTCCTTGATTTTTTTTTCTTAAATCATTAATAAACCTAATAGTTTTGTCTGCCATCTCTCCATAAAATAATGTAATTTCCATTCTTGCTAAGACACAGTCCCAGAGAAGTATCTATTGTATGTGTATCTGATGGTTTGAAAAGGACAACAGCTATAACCCAAGGGATTTTCACACGTGTGGTCTGCATTACTTATCACTCTTCTTCTAAGAGGGTTAGGAAATAAATACTGGAGTCCAAAGTAAATAGCGTTTCATCCGTTGTTCAATAATGCATGTCATGGATGCAGCTTGTTAAATAGCATCTGATCAGATCACTATGGACAAGATGGTGTGTTTCTTTGTACCTTATTTTTAAAGCTCTTCTGTTAATATGTTTGCAAATCAAGACACTACACACGCCTTGCATGTCACAGAGTGCTTTTCAGGCATTTACATGAGAACACAATGCTGGTACTTTAGTATTCTAAACCACCTCAGATTTCTGTAAGTATCTGTAATTTTGGAAACTAGAAGGAAGTTCCTTATTGTTCATACTCATGTTTGTTGCAAGTTTTTATAATTTAGAAATCCTCATGTGCAAATCTCACTTCCTTCCCTCAGTGAAGTAGCTTTTTAATACTGGCTAAAAGGTTTTATTTTTCATGCAGTTGTCCATTCTCTGTTGCATTCAGTTGTACATAACATGTGGCAAACAGTGCTAGATGTAATACAGAAAATTTGGTGGGATATAGAAAAAAAACCCAACTGATGTCTCAAAAGCTCCAAGACCAGAAGCTTCTGCAACAGAAAAGTTCAGGAGAGTCAGGAGAGGTGTGCCTCGGGACAACGATCTTAACTGCTTGGGTCATCAGGGAGGAAACACGCATTGTGAGTGTAGGAAGCAAACTTTCTCTTGCTATTTTTTTTCTTTGTTCTTACTTATAATACAAACAGAATGGATTTAGAAATCTCACAAGTCTCACTTCTAGTCATTGTTTCAGGGGCAAAATATAGAAACAGACAAAATCTTGTCTGTCTACTTAGAAACACTGTAAAATATTAAAGAAGTGAACAGTAAGTTTTGGGGAGAAAACCAAAAGCAGGCATTCAAGATGATTCTCATCTGTCATTGCTCCTTGTGGTAAAATGTGGAAGAAGATACATGGGTTGCTAATATTTGCTGTCCCTCCCGATGTCTCTACAAATTAACTCTGTAGCTGTCTCATCTCATATCTGAACCTCTCCAGGGATGGAGATGTCTTTGTCAGACTCTTTCAGTTTTCTGGGGTTTGTGCATATTGATTAAGGGGCTTTAAGTTAGGCATCTTATTTACCAACGCCATCCAGTCTTTGATGGCCTCAGAGTACAGACCAAATAATGGCTTCTGAGATACCATCTGTAGCAGTAGTTACTGTATATAGATTTTCCTCCTAAAAAGAAGCTGATTAAATAATGATTTCTCTGACTGATTTAAACTTTTCTTCTGTTTATGAAATTCCAGGTGACTTATGTTGACTTATTCAAGGAATACATTTTTTTTTGGCCCTTTTTTACTTTGTTGATGACGAGCTCTAAACTCTATTGTCTGTTCAACTGTGACTAGCTGAACAAAAGTATTTGTTTCCGATTATAAGAGTCTGAAAACTTTTATGGAACAAATACTGAACAGACAGTTTCATAATACATATTCCACACTGGTAAAGTGAAATGCTCAAGTATTCTTGCATGTAAAATTGATGCAAACATGAATAAGGTAAATTGATTACTTTAAATACTCAGCTTGCTGATAATAAAAAGCATATGAATTATTTGCCCCATGCTTTTAAAAATCTGATTGGTATATGGGTAACAGCACAAATTAGAATGTAATTATCAACATATTGCATTGTCAACATATTGTCCAATTGTCTATGTTTAAACAGCAATGACAAAACAGTATCAGAATCTGTTAAATAAAACTATATTAATAGTTAAAATCTATAGTTAAATAACTATTAGTAAAAACTGTATTAAAACTAATCATTGATGACTAACATATTTTGACATAGGTCTACAGACTCACCAGCATCTTTTCCAGGGATATATACCATACATTTAACCTGAAAGTAATGGTACTGTCAGGATACAGGTGGCTTAGAGTTTCAGAGCATTCCTGAAACCCAGCATAGCAAACCAGTTGGCAACCACAGGTACACACTGCATGGCCACATTCACCTTGCATTATTCTCTAAACTGAGAAACAAATCTCTAGGTCACAATATTGTGAACCTTCAGTATGGATATAAACAGCTGATACAGCAGTCACTAGGGGTGGCTGCATGAGCAGACAATGGAGAGAGAGGCAGACACTGCAAACCTATCTGTCTGTGCTTTGATTCACAGAAATGAGTGGGCCAGGCACAATGAGAGAAGGGATGATTCATTACTTTGTTCCATTTTTCTGAAAGGAAGCAATAGGAGGAGGACAGAAAATAGAAAATGTGACTTTTTTTGTGTTGTATCTAATATATTATGTGTTTTGTGTTTTACTTAATCTTTTTTTTTACACCAAATTTGAGAAGAAGAAAGCAAATGAAAAGAGAATAAAGGAAAAATGGGTGAGCGAGACTGACTCATGCCTATTCACAGCCCCATCAGATGGGGCTTGCATGATTCAGGTGGTCTAAACTGGAATAGATCTATTGTTACAGCCTTTTGGACAGACAGAAAATGACTCTGAAACTGCCAAGCTAGAATTTTTACAAGAGTTACAATTGACTGAAACCAGTTGTAATAAGAGATGAAGTGGACAAATATACTCAGTAAATTAAAATTAAAATAAACCTTGTGCTTATGCCTGTATTTCAAGTTGAACTCTAGGTTGGCAGTAATCAGCCTTTTACTCAGGGGCTGCAGCTCAGCAAGACATCAGAACATAACATGCAAAATGACTGAAAAAAAAGGTTTATTCCTGTCCACCTCACATGGGCACCGCAGTGTACACAGTTGGCAGAATTGCATCAGTGTTTCCTGGTAAGCAGACTGTCCACAGCTCTCACAGGCCCAAAAGGCACGTTGTGTCTATATCCTCTGTATTTTTCATTAATATGTGTAGAACAGCTACTGTAAAGCGGTAACACCGTCCTTTGCCAAACAAGAACTTACTTATCTTCCCTTGAAATACTAAATAATAGTGGGTTAAGCGAGGACTTTTCTTCAATGTAGTCAAGCAGCTTCCTTACCAGAAAAGGCTGCAAACACCAAACTGGATTAAATTCTATGCTCATCCATGCAATGGTGTTGCACAGTACAAAGATGAATGCTTTCCCTGCTGCAAGGGTCCCTCTGAAACAGAGTAGGGACTCCAGAACATATTCCAGGGCTTGCCTTGGCCTCTCTGGAAGGGAGCAGATAACCATTCCTCATGCTCCATCTGCCCCAAGCCATAGTGCTTTGAAACTGTAACTGAACATACATTTCATGAACTGTATAAAGTGAATTTGCCATGCTACTTGTTCTGCTCTAAGGCTTTAAGAGGATGCCAAGCAAACAGGCAGGAGCAAACCCTGTATCTTGAAGACAGGCATATATGTCCATGTCTGGTATCAATGATGTCACAGAAGCAAAAATTTTAATTGGTGAAATGCTTCCATCCTCCTTCACCAGAAAGCCAGCACATTCTCTAAATTTGTCTGAGACAGTTTTGACTGAGGTGCTCTTATTAGGTTTTTGGTGCTTATTCAGGGCATCTGATAGCTGAAATATTGTTCTATCATTATTCTGCATATTCTTCCTGGTTTCTAGATTACCTAGTATCTTTTTCTTTCCCATTCTGCTATTTACTATTATGATGCTATTCCATTCCCTGAATTGTCAGTAATCATCTTACTGCCTTTGTCAGTTACTTGTTGACTGATATAGGAAAGAGTATAAAACTGTCTAAAGTGAATTGGGCTGAAAGACTGTAAATAATGCAGTAAGGAGCTATGCAGTATCTTCAAGGCTTTTAAACACAAAAATTACTTACTTAACAATCATTTCTGACATATATTCTTTAGGAAACAGCTGCTCCAAACAGTCTTCCCCATTCATGGCTTAAAATTAAAACAAAGCAAAGTAAACCCATAAAACTGGAAACAAGAGATGTCATTAACTCTCACTTATACTATACAGAGTCCAGACTTACTCAATTTAATGGAAGTGTCTATTCCTCTGGAAAAATGAGGACTGCCAAAAATAACAATTTGATGAATGATGGTAGCAGTAAATACAAAATGTATGTTATTTTATATATGTAGCCCTTAAAAAGTCTTAAGAAAATTGCCTTGACTAACTTGATCAGACATAGAAGACATCTCAGGTGGGGGAGGTGGTACAGTGAAAAAGATGAAATAACAAATGTAAGATGCAGCCTCTTTTCAGACATAGACTAAGGATGACCACAATCCTGCTTTGTCATTAGCAGGATGTTGTTATCTGAACACATTATGAAAAGTGAGGCTTGAGGGACCATATGTAAGTAATTCTGGCTTCAGAAAAGTTTCATTTCTCCAGGAAGGGCAGAAAGATCTTTTCAGACTACCAGGACATTTTAATAAGTCAGTCCCTATGGTACTTGGTTCACTGCAGGAGGTGCAATGCCAAATTCATCCCTGGTATCAGAGCCAGTGCTATCATCTACAAGGATGCAACTGATGAAACTTGCAAAGTGTATCCCCTTCAATGTACTTGCGTGATGCATTTTAAGAAATACAGTTTTACTAGATAATGCATAGAAAGGGGACATGAAACTCCTTGAACTCCATCTCCCTGAAGGCACTGAAGGGAATACTATTTCATTGTGAATTGACTTGCAGTGTAAGAAAATGGATATTAAATGTTCTGATTCATGAACATTTCAATGTGTTTTCTTCTGACTAAAGATGACAAGATATGGTATTTTGTCATGCTGACACTTTTTTTTTTTTTTGGTCAGAACTCTGAAAATGTCAATATATATTTTAATGATAGCATTTCCCATTCTGATTTTATTTGTATTACTGTGTGAGTTGACATAGATCTACTTTTTTTTTTAATGACTGCAGCCAAAGTATTTTAAGAGTTAAGCATTCATTAAATACTTCTGTTAATACAAAGATGTTCTCAATACACTAACAAAATACTATAAGTAAAATTGAAATTTCCATTCCAGAGATGATTCTCTAAGGTAAAAATATATTATTTACTTCCTTGCAAAGCCTGTGTAATCTGAAGCTTAACTGAAACTCCTCTATGCCAAATGGTCCCAGAGTCTGAAGGAACTATGGATTTGCATCTGAGATTTAAGATTCTAACTGTAGCTATTTATTAGGAAGACACCACTGGAACTGCATTTCAGACCAAAATAATTGACAATCCTCAGTAGTGATTTGAAATAACACAGGGACATGTAGAAGATGAGAAGATATGTTTTTCTGGTATAACTCAAGGTCAGGAACCCTATTGTCAGAAATAAAGATAGGGTTTTTTAATTCTGATGACAAAAAATGTGCTTAGATAGTATTTGAGAACTCTCTTGGTTACAATGTCAAATCTGAAACTAGAAAGGACTTCACACTTTCATTTACTTAAGCAGAGAAAAAAAAAAGGTAGAAATATGTAAAATGTACTTAATGCCATAATGACAAGAAGAAAATCAGAGACAAATCTTTTGTAGTTTAAGAGTACTTGTAGTTCAGGAATAATGATAACCATAGTTACCAGTGGATTCAGTCTAGGGCTAAGAAGGTCAAGCCATAAGAAGTACAATATAGAAAGTGTTTTCACATTCTTTTGTAATTCTTACTTGGTTTTAGCTGTTAGTAGTGTGCTAGGAAAGCAAAAGCCATTCTTCATACCCACAACTCTATTTTCCACTGCTCTTTCCTGGCTACTTTTCTCCATTACTTCTTTATCCCTCTTTGACAAGTCTAACAGCTGTGACAGCTCATAGCCTTGCTCTTCTTTCTTAACCCTGTTGGAAGAAATTTATCTTAAAAAGAATGTATTAAAATCAAGGTAACTCCCAAGTCTATGAACTGTACCAAACTGAAGTACAAAGAAGTCATGATGGTAGAGGGAGAAATTCAACAAGTCCAACTAGACCTGTTCCAGCTAGAGCATTGCTAAGTCCACATGGTGCTTCCTACAGCCCACTGACTCCACTCTTGTGTGCTGGGAGGGCACAGGCTGAGCATTTTAGGGGGGAGCACACTGAAAGCTTCCTGAAAGATTTGTGCATAGTTTGGGATTGCAGATAGCGTGATGCAGCGAAGGGATGAGTATCTATGCATTTATGACAATCTATGTATAACACACTTCACTTTGCACATCTTTCTCAATGTTTCTGTTGTCTTTTTCCCGTTCCCACACTTTTTCCACTGTAGGTTACCTTTCTTGTTGGCTGTGGGATATAACTGTGACCCTGGCAGTGTAACTCTGTGTCAGATTTGGCCTAAGCCAAAGTTGCCAACACACCTTAAGCAGGAAAATGAAGGTATTTGTAGTTCCTGCTCATCTGAACAAATTGCAATTCTCCCTTGAGGCTATAAAGGGCTTAATTATCAGATTCTTAGCCCTGTGGAAGCATTTCTTCTGCCAGGTCAGTGGCAGCATGCCCTGCCTGTAACACATAGTATTTCAGAAGTCAGTTACGGAAGCTAAACAGTGAGCCACAACTGGTCAGTGCAGAGACCTGCCATGCTGGGAATAATCTGCGAGTCATGATACTTGAAACACTGTCCTGTAGTTTCTTTCATGCTTATCTGGCAGACCAACATTTAGATTACTTCACCTAGTGAAGCATAAACCCAGAGTTCATGTGAAGAGAATAAACCACAAATTAGTGAGGTGTGGGTAGCATCTGTGGTTTTATGTATGCCACTAAAAAGTCATGACATAAGACAGTGGAATTGAGCTCAAAGTTTCTGGGGACAAAGAAGAAAGGAGACACAGAGTCTGGAGTAGTGGGATGAGGTGCTGTGTCAGTGGGGGTGCAGCACAGAGCTTTAGGGCCCTGAGCTGAGAGAGGTGGTAGTATGGGCAAGGCAGCACTAAGGAGCTGTGGCCCCAGCACTGTTTTGGAGGCAGAGCAGACATAGTGGAGTAAAGCTTAGGGGCTGGGAGGATGATGGGAACCAGGTGTGGTGAGATGGCAGATAGCAGGGCAGGGTTCCAGAGGCAAGGCAGGCATGAAGGAGTGAGACTGGAGGCGAGGGAGGACTACAAGAATGAATCAAGCATAATGAGGAGGTGCAGCTCATGGCACCACTTCAGCTGGGGGACAGGCACAGAGGTGTGGGGCTTGGGGCTGAGGAGGGCCACCAGGATGGGCCAGAAGTATAGCAAGTCCCTGGCATGGCTACAGAGAAGACAGTCCCTGGCAGCACTCCTGAAGCATGGGCACATGCTGAGGCTCTGGGTCTGAGGGGAGAGCTGCCAGGCCCAGCAGATGGTAATGAGCTGAGCCAGGACAGGCACAGGTGTGGGGACCAGGGTGTGGTGAGAATACGCAGCAGCACAGCTGAGAGGCTCTGAAATGTTGAAATGCCTAGACCTTGGCTCTGTGCCCAGACAATGATCATCACATAGAGCCAGTGGCAACATGCTCTGTCCCATGCTCCTTGGCGGAAATACTTGGCAAAAAATGGGTTGCCGTCTTAAGTGATTCGTGTCAACTGGCAACAACATTTCTGAGGGGCCAAAAACTGTTTTGGGTTCACCAGTGTACCCAGTAAGAGACTATAGCCCGATGCAATATTTTTCTTTGTGGCAAAGTTGATTAATAGTTTGCCCCATTCTCTCCTTTTCCCCTTCTCCAATCTCTTAGCAGAATGGTTACCTTTAATATCTACTCTGCCATGGGAAAAATCACATTTCTAAATTATTTTAAACTTCAGCAGTTAAATAATTCATTATATCATTATTGTTGTTATTATTATATTATTAATTTGCTTTTTTTTTCCTTAAAAATGTGTCCTTTCCCCAGTTTAAAAAAGAAACATAAAGCACCCTGTAACCAGCTAAAATCCCCAAAGAAGTGAAAAAAGAGTTGATTCCTGGGTATGAAACTTGCTGAGTAATGCTACCCCTTATAAAAAAAAAAAATCTGTTCTACATCTGCAAATTATGTGCTGTTCTTTCAGACCACATCCTCAGAAACAGAAACTCTAACTAGTCCACATTGCATAATGTCTGTGGTGGTTGTGCCTTTTATCAGCCTTATCTGCACTTAAAAAGTATACAAATATTTTCCAGTTCTTTCACTTGTTATGTCTCTGTATGGTTATACTAAATGCTCTATCAGAAACTGCTATGAATAGGACACTCATACATTCCTTAGCACTGAGCACGAATCTTTCTTTAGAAAGAAGAGGTATGATTTGAAACTGAGCTTTCTTCCCATGTGGTGCTAAGCATGTGTATATATATTTACACATACATATATGTATGTGACATACGTATGTACACATATGTACATAGCAATACATATACATACTGCTAAATAAATGACACAAAATACTGTATTTCTGAATGTTACTATTCAGATATCCTATAATCTAAATAGAGTATCTTAAAAGTCTGTACAACCAACCTGCATTACAGAGATTTTCTAGAGTTTAATGCTTACTGGCAGAAAGACTGCAATAAATACCAAAATATTTAAATCTGTGACATAGAAAAGAAACCTGATACAGAAAAATAACAGTGAAATCAAAAGGAGCGAGCTGCTTTCTATCTTCCTTACTAAAAGTTTACCATTCTGCATTGTGAACCTTAAATTCCTATCAAAGTTGATGAAGCACAGTAAAAGGAAAGATGAGGTTTAAAAAAAAAAAAAAAAAAGAAAATCTATTTACACCAGTTTGTGAATCAATATTGACATGACAACAACAATTACCTTTAGGACACCAGAATGGAGAGATGAAAATTCGTTTACCATGGAAATGGATCTTAGTGTAACACTAAGAATCTGTACACTCTAGTTGTTCTTCTAGGTCTTACTTCTTCTGCTGGCTAAACATGTCTGTAATTAAAGGTGTCCAAAACCACAATGAGATGTGGAAGCTGTGACAGTGTGGTATTGAGTACATAACCTCTAAACATGCTGGAGGTGGGTATATAAAAATAGGAAGTGAATTCTCTAACATTTACAGTGAAATCTGCACTACCAGAATATTAAACAGCAGCTGAATTTGGGATCTGCTCAGCTGTGACAATAAGAATACACTTCTCTATTTTCATAGAGTACCTTTTAAGTCCTATAAACCTTTAGCCACTGTCTCTAACACAGATGGAATATATTTGAGAAAAACGTTGTCTAATCTCTACATCAACCTATATTCGTTGATTTCAATTCCTTTGCCAAAGGCTTTTTTCCACTGACCCAGAAGTTTTGCTTATTATGCACATTACTTTATACAGCTTCCTTTGATGTGTCACTACAGTCAATCAAATACTATTATTATTTCACGGGACATTAATTCTACAGAACTGTGAGAAAAAAATCAGCTCTCACAACTATATTTGAGCAGAGAAAATAGTGAAAAGATATGCCCTATCCTTACAGTAAATATAAAGACATATATAATTATAAATATAAACAAATGTGCCATAGCTGTAAGCAGAACTGACATATAGTTTGCAGGTGGCTTTGCTCAAGACACTTAACCCTCTGTAACCCAATTTCCTTATTTGAGAATGAAAGACAGTATCACCTAGAGCTCTACCTTCCTTTTATAGTGCTTCTCAGATGGGAAAAAAAAAAAAAAAAGGTTGTTAGTATAGTTAATTTGGTTTGCTTTTTTTCCAAAATACCTTGAAATATAAGAACAAATATAAACACGTTTCTTGCTAGTGAGTTTGGTAGTAGGGAAAGAATACTAAATACCCTTATGTCTCATCATTTCCTACTATACCCTACCACAATGAAGTACTTCATGGAATAATATCAATAATCATTACAGTGCTGAACTACTTGAAGGTAAACAGTTTGGGCTCAGAGGCAGGGAAAGCCTGAAAAGTTAAAATTTGGGTTTGGTTTTAAATGTGCAATAGGCATTTAACTGTATCTTTGAACTCTTTGAACCTGCCAAGATTTCAAAATTGTGATGGTGACTTCATGAGAAGTGATTATCTTCTCCAAAGCATTCCTGACTCATATTTACTTACATTTATGATGGAAATAATGTAAGCACGGTATTTCTCAGTAAATTTTGATGCTTTTGATTCTTGTCAGAAGTCATAAGTCACTGGTTTAAAAGGCTCTTTAATCCCTTTTTACAGTATCTTCAAATTTGGTATAAGATGGTAGAACTAAAACAATATTGTGATGAACAAGTTTTTCACCTTTGGAAACTTGATTAAAATCTTGCTTGCATCATGTACACAAGCAGTTTTAAGTTTAACACAGGACGAATATTTGTGATTAGCAAATAATATAATGTATAATTATTCAGTACTCAGAATAGGCAAAGAATAAGATAAAGAAAACTAAATGAGAGAGTAACTACCATGCACTCAGTTTGGCCCAACAGTACAAACAGTGACAGACATTTTACACTGTCATGGCCTTTTAATACTGAACTGTAATTTTTCATGTATGCTTCTTATAAGCTATTAAATAATTTTTAAGCTATGTGGTTTAGTAATCATAGCTCAAATGTGTGTCTGTTTTCCTGATGATGCAAACCATAAAGAATGTCTGGCATTTATTACTTTTGCTCATTTCCCAGCATCATTTCAGGTAGTGTTTGAGGTTATCTATATGTTAGACATTCTGGAACCTGACTGCTTATAGGATGTCTGTCTTTATGCAGTATTGTGACATTTGGAATCATCAAGCATGTTTTTGTTAATGCAAATGTTACAGATACAGAGAGCTCTCAACTCAGAGATTCATTCTAAGAAAGTTTAGTCATGTTGACTTTGAAGGTATGAATCTATTTTCATGGCATTTTGCATAGGGTTTGTTGGTGGAAATTATACTAACTTCTCCTGAAATGACATCTCTTAGGTATAAATATTTATCCACATGTTCAGCCTTGCTAGCTCCACTTATAGAGTATTTTAAACATAAGCATATGTTTATAATTAATCTGTGTATCGAGGTGGATCACAAGTCTGTGCTCACGCATGGCTCTGGGTGAATTTGCTAGTATCAGGAAGATACCACTTGTATGCCTTTGACCCTGTCATGCAGACCTATTAGTAGTGTGGGTAAGCTAAACATGGACATAGCTATGCCTTCTCAGCCCAAGTCTGCCACTGTACATCCCATAATACCTTGCAGCAATATCAGATGACAGACAGTATGCTGTACTGTTCCATGACTTAACATTTCACATAGAAAGGCCTTATCAGAAATACAGGTTACCAAGCCTGTCTTAAGCAATGTGGGTATCAAGAACACATCAAGCTCTTAACTTGCTTGGTCTTGGGACTCAAGTTTCATTTAGCAGCATAAAGGTGATAAATACATACAAAAACAGTATTAGATGTTTGCTTCATGCATGTTTCAAATAAATAGAAAGAAGCAATCTTTCCATATAAAAACTTTGCATCATTTTCAATAGATTTTCTTTCCAAATTTAGTATTTCCAAAAAATTTCCAAATACTCTGGAAGAACCAGAAATTCAGTATTTAATGTCTTCCTGTAGTGTCTTGGAACACACTGCTGAAGAGGGAGTCCTCTGGCAGAGTTCTGGGTACACAGGAATCAGACATTAAGAGCAAAGTTCCTTTGAGTTTGGAAAGATTTCAAGCATCCATTTAACTTTAAAAACCATCTGTTTTTGTTCACTTCCAGCATATTTATTTATTTAGAGACAGATGATTGTCATTAGCCTCTTGGTGGGACTTTGCTTCCTGAGGCAGTGTTGTGCTTCTCATTGCTAGCTATTGCTTTTTCAGTTTCTGAATTAAGAGCTTTAGGAGTTCCTCCACTACCATACAAATGCTATTTCTTTTCTTCTGCACATGATCATATGACCCCAATACACTACAGCCATGAAACTGCAGTCTTGATTAATTTTCATATATTTAATTTACATGTGCAAATTCTTTGTTATTTTTTTCAAAAAGCGGGGGAAAAACATCAGAAAAGTAACAAATCAAGTAACAAAAATCAAGAAATACCAAGACTCATTAGATTATAAAGACAGCAGAACCTGTGCAGACTACTTCATCCAGTATGCAAGACTCTCTGTCTTCCTGTATTCTTATTACAGTGTGGCTTTTTCAACACACTCCAAGAGACCAATTTGTGGTTGTTTTTTTCTCAGCAGCAACTGATTAGGACAGAAGTAGACAGAACAAGAAAAGAAAGACAGAACAAGAAAAGAAGGAAGGAGAGAGAGAAAGAGAGAAAGAGAGAAAGAGAGAAAGAGAGAAAGAGAGAAAGAGAGAAAGAGAGAAAGAGAGAAAG
>JANHGN010016116.1:14986-31300 GCA_024605025.1 Megaceryle maxima
AAAGAGAGAAAGAGAGAAAGAGAGAAAGAGAGAAAGAGAGAAAGAGAGAAAGAGAGAAAGAGAGAAAGAGAGAAAAGCTGATGCAAAACTCAGGTGCTAAGAAAAATACTTTTAGACTGCATTGATGGTAAAATGTGGGCAAAAGTCAATGAAGGCTCATCAGAACAGACACAACCATAATGGGTCAGAAGCCAGCTCATTTTTTCAGCACTAGAGTTTATCAGTCCACCTACCAATTTCCAATTTGTATTTGGATGGCATATTTTAAGAAATTGAAAAAAATATCACTGGATGCCAAACCCCTCATTTTTCAAAATACTTTCTACTAGACACTATCTCCTCATTACTTATCTGGTTTGTGTTCACAGTAAAGCTGCAATAATTCAGCACAATCCTGGTGTTGACTGGGTCTACCTACTCAGAAATGTGGTTGAGCTAACAGTGGTTAAGAAAACCAGAGAAGGTGGGTTTTTGAGAAAATAACAAGTTTACGTGCTGGCCCTATAACTAGTAGAAGGAGGTATGAAATTGCTTTGTTTGGTAATTCCTTTTACCAGCATGGGAAAAGAAGCATATTCAGCTGGCTTCACTGCTGGCCCCTCAAGACTGTATTTGATGCAAGGGAGTCATTAGAGTCAGGTTGGTTTTTTTAGACCGGAATTTTGTGTGCAAGGGAATAGAAAAAAACCAAATGTCTCATCCATGGCTTAAAATTTATGCCAAGGAAATGACTGGAAAGTTTCTTGAATTAAAAGTCATATTCTACAGAAGGAAAATCCCTTGGCATCAAGAAAATACCCAGTGTTTGCTTTTTGGTAGTTGCACGCTTTCAGTCCACAGACTAGCCAGTTCATTTTCAGAGATTGAAATATTGTTAGTTTCTAAATTTAGTATCGTTCATCACATTGCTCAGTTCTCAATTGCTTTGTATTTCTCTGCTCCATTAATCTGGAAACGATTGATATAGAAGTGGGAGGCTGTGGAAAAGGAAGAACATCTGACTCATGCAATTAGAAATCATGGCCAAACCACTCTGCAAGGAGGAGATAGAATGTCTTGGGAAAACTGAAAACTAACTGTTAGAAACAAGAAATGCCTCTGTGTTCGACAGGTCTATGTGAATCTGTGTACTGGGTGTGTTGCTCTAAGCATACTCAGCTATAAACATTTAAAATCAATGTGACAGAAATTGATAATAACAACTGAATTAATTAAAAGAGCTAAAATAACTGCAAACTTACTAGGGCCTCTGTGTTTGAAAGAATGGTTTGGATATTTCTATATTAAAATTATGTGGACATCTGTAAATATTAATGAGACTATTCACTACATAAATAAATCTAAAGTTTTCTCATGCTCACAAGTGATGCAGCCAGTTGTTTAATTAAAATTTGCACTCAATGACCATTCTGTTTGCAAAAAGAAAGAAACCTTTTTTTATTGTTGGAGCTGTTATAGTAGACTGCTGTTATCTCTGTGACTTAAGTCAGCTATCACCTTTTTCATATTAGTAGCTATCTGAGTTTTATTGCTTATTTGCCTTTATTGTATATATGGGAACTCTGCTTTTAACAAGCGGAATTTTATACCGTGATGTCCTCTGTTAAATACACCAACAACTGAGATTTCAAGATATTTCCTTTGCACATGAAGAATTAAGTAATTGGGTCACCATAACTATGAGGATTGCAGCAGGGCATATGGGAGCTCTCCAAATGCAGTAAAGTGGAGAGGCCTGATGGGAGAGGAGGAGCACACAAATGCTGCCAAGCACTGTCTAAGGGGATGGCCACTTTCACCTGTAGTAGTAGCAGTGTAAGAGGAGCTGGATATAGGCAGGCCCTGAAATCTTCATATTAGACCCCAGATTGTCTAAGGGGCATAGATGCCTAAGAAGTTTTGTGAGAATTTTTTTCATGCAAAGGGCAAAATCACTCCAATCTTTTTGATTTAACTATCAATAAAGACAAAAAGGTTACTGTTGGAGCCATAACAAACATTGCTTGGGCTGGATTAACTATATGTAACAGCAAACATGAACAATACAGCCATGGGAAAGCAGATCCAGAAAATGCAGTAAAGGGGAAGAAGCAGCAAAAACAACTCTATAGCGGATTCTGGTGGAGACACAACTGCAACCATTACCAACAAATCCTATAAATAATTATTAAAAGCCACTAATAACTAGCAGCAAATCCAACAGAAACTAAAGGGAAACCAGTCCTGTTAGTAATTACAGGAACGGCTTGCATAACATTGCTGTTACAACAGCAGCAATTCTAGGGAGACAACTAACAGCAATTTCTGTTCTTTTCTGTGAATCCATGAAAGTCAAAGTCTTTGCTGTGGCACTGGGAGATGCTCCAGAAAATATGTAAGAAGTCTTAAAAATGGAGTACAGTTAACTCCGAAACCACTGCATGAACTTTTGAGATCAAAGGGATGAAAGAGCCACACAGATGGGTTACTGTCTCACTGGGAAATGCCACACAGTGCGCATGAGGTTCAGGGTGGCGAAGCACTACAGACAGCTCTGTGCTGCCAATCTGGATAACTTTGGCCTAAATAAGAAAACTTAGTGGTGGTAAGTTTGGCAGAAAACACCTTGAGCATTAGCCTGATAGTTCAGAGATTTGTATGTGTATGGAGGCAGCCTCTGGGATGGTGTACATTTCTAACTATGCACAGAGTGACAAGTAAGATGTTAACTGTTACTAAACAAATGTGGTACCTTGAAATACAGTCCTAAGGCTGTAATCCATGGTCTTGGCTCCTGAAAACAGTCTTGGAACATTTAATGGAAAAATACTGTCCTCCTTCTGACCCTCACTTGTTGTTCATTAGCCAATCTCCTGCTGAAAATGGTGCTGAGGCAGCAGGGAGATGTCTGTAGCCCAAAGGAACTTGAGGAAAAGAAAAGAAAAGAAAACAAAACAAAACAAAACCAAACCAAACCAAACAAAACAAAACCAAATCAACAAACAAACACAAAACAAAAACACAAAACAAACAAACAAAACAAACAAACAAACAAACAAAACCAACAAAAACCTTAGAGTGCAGTGTAGTACAGAAGCTCTGGGGAAATATCTTGGGAAGCTGACTGCTCCCACAAACACTCTGCAACTGCATTCTCCCATATCAAGACAGATTTTGTCCAAGGTCAGAGAACCCTGTGTTTTGTACAGGCTGTTCAGCAGATGGTTGATCAGTTTCCTTTATTCTGAGGTTTCCTGGGGATGATAATCCCCAACACAGTGGCAGGACAGGGAATGAAAGGACCTGAAAAGAAACAATATGTTCTTTGGGCGTTTCACCATTTGAATGGCTATATGGAAGGCAGCCCAACAAAATACTTAAGTTCTTCCAGGAATATGATCAGAGGGTCTTTTTTTCCTTTTGTCTTTGGTAGTAAATGCAGCATCCAAATCTAATATTTATTCAATGCCTTGGATTAATGAAACATCAGAAGGCTTGAAGAAGGCATGAAATTGTATAACCACACCTGATATGACATAGGCAAACAGTGTAGGTCTCAGAATTCAGAGTGCCCTGCTGCATGTTCTGGGCCCTGACAGGTTCAGAGTCTTCTGTCTATGCTACACAAAGTCTCAACAATATTTTAGAAACTGCTTATATTTCCAGGCAGATGATACATCTCAGTGATCTCTATCAATCACTTAATGGGCAGAGCTCTTGCAGAACATGCAAACTGCCCAGGAGCCCCTGCATCAGTTTGACTAAATATCAAATCAGGCATGAATAGACAAAACAAATGAGGTGAAACCTGAAGAACTAAGCTGCCTTTCATCAAGAATTAAGATAAACCTCCTTTAGGTAAGGTAAGATTTTCACTGGAGTCTCCTGTTCTATTAAGCAACAGAGGACATTTTTGGTATGGTTTCAATGATCAGCAAACCATTAGCTGATTTGCTAGAACAGGAGAATACACTACAGTGTAGAGAAGACCAGTATAGATGCACTTGGCAAGATACAAAGCCAAATATATAGCATTCTAGATTTTAGTCTATAGATGGATGCTTCTGAATGGTGTTATTACTCCTATGGGATTTTGATTGTTACCCAGCAGCTGATAAAACTGCTACTTATGTGTGTGTGTGTGTGTGTAATACAGTCAGTATAAACTCACTGATAACAAAACCTTGTGCATAGCTCTTTCAAGAGATACACTATCATTTCTTTGCTATAGGTAAAAGTTACTTATTTTTCTTAGCATCCTATTACTTTTCAATTTATTGAAGTTGTTGAATACGCTGTGGAGTTCAGTGCTACACTGAGTATTCCAATAAATGCATAACAGAAATGGCTTCTCTGTATTTTGCTTGGAATTGTATTCACAGCCCAGAAAGAGCATTGGTATGAAACCTTGGCATACTTTTGCTAAGGGTTGTGCACTTTTGTTCATTATATTGCTTGCAAACTGCTAGACGATGATGATGATTAAAGTCACAAAAACTTCTCCAGCATTTCATGTGATAAGAAGAAATACAGGTTTGTATAAAATATCTGTTATAGAAATCCACGAACAGGTAGCTTTAACTTCATTTAAGATCATTGTCTATAAAAAGAGCTACTTAAAGTTTCCAAGGGGCTTAGGGCAAAAGATTGTGGCCGTTCCACTGCAAAATAGACTACATAAAGTGGAGGCCCTTTTCAACCCTTTGGAGGAAGGGACAGAAAGTGAACTCTAATTTGCTGCCCTTTTCTGCCTCCCACTTTGAGACACAGAATTATACCCATGCTGAAATACAAACTCCATTCTGTTGTTCTGATCTGTTCCACCACACAAAAACACAGGAGTTTTACTGTAATACCTGCCTCCATCTCACTATGTAACATCTGACCAGTGGCTCTGTTAGTAACATACCATGTAAAGGAACTTTAATTATTATTAAAGAGAGATAGCTACAGGAGTGTTGATAAAGGAAGGGGAAACTATTAGCTTTTTAATAAAGTGTTTCCCTAGCAGTATGTCTAGTCTTAAACAATAATTCAGTCCTGAACTGAGAATTTACTTTTGCAAATAATAAACTGAATGTGCTAATAAATTATTAGCTATATGCTGTTAGTCTGTAGGTAACTCCAGACTGCCTGACTATTTCCCAAGCAACTGAAGCTCTTCTGCATCTTTTGCTTCTTTCCTGTAGTTACACATGGAATTTTGCACACACTCTGAGTGTGGCTCCTCTGTTTGATGTGTGGTAATTTCTGGAATTTCCATCTGCGCTCAGAGCCATTCATCATGTAATGCATGATGGTATGGGAAAAAAGCAGAGCTTGGAAAAAGATATTTTGAAATCAAGTATAGTCACCATGTTTGTGGCTGTGGATTGACATCAGCAGCTCTATCATAAGGCACAAGAATCCTTCAGTACTTCTTCTCTCTCTTTTATGTTTGGAATTAAGAGTTAAAAATTCACAACAGAAACCACTGCAAAATCTCCTAAATCCAACAGTCATAAAGCTGTTTCATTGCAGGAGAAGCACTACTGGCATAAAGCCATATCAAGTACACCTATTCTTACAAAAAGAGATTTTATTCTGAAATATGCTAAATTTGTATGAAGAAATTTTACAGGAAATTATCATCAATTTTCCTAGCTTTCTTACATCTATTTTTTTATACTACTCTTTCTCTATTACAGTAGTTCTGTAAAATCCTCTCCATGCTCTATTCAATTACTTTCTCATTATGTTTTACTAATTTTTAATAGCCTTGAATAAATACAAGGAAAAGAATCATACAGATGGAACAAAGAGAACCAGGATCAGGAAAAAAAAAAAAAGGCAAGTAAAGACTTAACTAGAGTTAGATTGATATTACCTGATAATTGAACATGAATTATACAAGGTCAATACATGATACAGTACAATACCCTGCCAGCAATCAGCTTGCTATATCAAATGAAGGTACTGTCATTTTGGCAAAATTTGGTAAGTGTAAAAATACTTATGCAAGCAAATTTAGTGGCATAAATCCTGGATAAATGACACTGAACTTTCACTAATCATAGGATTCTAAGAGTGCTTGATTACCAGAAGGTATAGTGTCCCAGCTGACATTGCAGCTCTGGATATTGCTATTGTTTTGATTTTCAAACTATTCAAAACCTCCATCTCTACTCACTGAAGCCAAGTAAAATTGACAACTGAAGGAACAACAGTTCCTGTTTTGACAGTTTTAGACAGCAGATCAGTATTGTCTCAAAATAAAGAAAATAAATTGTGAAATTAGCACAAGGTTAAGATGTGATCAAAAGTCTGAAGATCTATTACTTGTAATCCAGCTTGGTTAGTGCAATAATCATCCTGGTGCTCAGGTCTCACACCTAGGCTATATCTAGCATTGGCCAAGATGATTGTTGAATATACACATTGTATTTTTTATAATAATCCTGCAATTTTAGTATGACGTTGAGATAACTGTGAATTTCTCTCACTGTAGTTCTAAAAACTTACAGAGAAGGCACACTCCATATTAATTGTAGCTGCTTGGAAAAACACAGTCATATCTGGCATGACAAGCTAACCAGAGTAAATAAAGAAAAGCACTGAAGACAGGGAAATGCAGTCCTAGTAAATATAAGCCAATTTTCAAGTAACTAAGACAACCAATGGAAAAAAACCCAAACAAACTATTAAAAACTAGGAAAACAAAGAAAGCAACACTAAAAATAATGAAATAGAACAAGAATTAAAAAAAAAAAAAGCTAGAAAAATATAATTTCAGCTTAGGCTGACTTTGATCCCTTTTGAGCTACCACATATAACTCTGAGGAATTCAACATGTTTAATCAAATGAAGGCATAGAAAAACTTCACTTAACAGTGAATTTTCGCTTAATAGTGACATTTTGATTACTAATAGTGATTTTCATGTGTATGGTGGTGGTCCCATCCCTGGAGACATGCAAGGCCAGGCTTGATGAGGCTCTGAGCATCCTGACCTTGTTGGAGAAGTCCCAGCTTATTGCAGGGGGGTTGGACTAGATGACCTTTAGAGGTCCCTTCCAACCCAATACATTCTATGATTCTATGTTTTTCTCATAACAAAAGCAAAGAACAAAAATATATGGAATGTTCTATTGTTAGGAAGTAACTCCTATGTTTGCCCCCTTTGAAGTTCTTAAATCTTCAGAATAACAGAATTCTTATCTTCAACTAATTTAGAGTCAAAATATGGAAAAACTGGCCAAATATGATCCATGTGTACATACACATATGCACAGGCACCACAGATTGTTTAAAAGGAACTATTTAAAAGGAACAGAATAAAAGCACATCATCTTTTGCCCACAAGTTTTATTTGTATGATATGTTTTTGTCTAAGTAGAATTTGAACTCCATCTATATTATCTAGAATTCAAAAATGAGAAAAGGAAATTAAATGGAAAGATAATTCTCATTCCCTTCTAATTTTGAGAGAGCTAAGCACTGCCACTTGATAGACATTTCTACCATTTCTATTATATAAGTAAAAGAAACAGTAGAACATAGTACTCGGAAGAAATGCTGGGAAGTGTGTGCTGCTTTTACGATGGAGCAAACTAGAGTGCAGAGTTAGCAGTGGTCTTTCACTCCTATAAAAGCACAACTGGGTTTTGAACCCCAGTGACCAGGACATCCTCAGAACCACAGCTGAAAGAGGAAGTTCATGCTTGGGAACTCAAACCATTAAGACCTTTCGTGGCAGTTTATCTTCAACACTGAAACAGATTATGCTGCAGATGTTCATTAGATGTGAAGCTCAGAAAGCCAGGGCTCCATAGCAGCAAGGTGGATGAGTTAAAAAGGAAGCAGACAAGTCTCTGTAACAAGGTACTGAAGGATATCAGAAGCCCTTTAAAATATATACATTCTTTGCCAATTATTTGTTTAATCAAATCATGGTTTTGTAGTGAAAACCTGTTTAATAGAAAATTGGGGACCACGCTTAAAACCTTTTAATAAGGCCTCCATTCACAAATGGAAGAAACAATCTATTTCTTACATAATTTGTTCCACTGGACTACTCAAACTAAGATCTAGCAGATCCAACTAAAAGTAAAGAGAAAAGCTAAACCAATAAAAACCTAGTCAGATGAAGGGAAAGAGAGAATGTCAGGGAAAGGAAAGAGAATCTCACATTTCATGTCGTCCTCCAATGTTAGGAAGGGAAAATAATCCATTTTTAGACTCTATTAATCTTTAATAAGTCATCTTTAGTGAACACAAAATGAGCTGCAACATCTACTGACTTTAAAGAAATTATTCAAGAAATAATCTTCTAACATTGGTTTGTGCTCTATTTTAAGAACATATGCAAACTGTCTTAGTTCTAAACCTTCCTTTAAAGTAGTAAGTCCCATCCTTAAACTCTGTGGTGCCGGTTAGACAAAACATCCTATGTGGATAGCATTCTAGTAACATAATGTCCCTTTCTGAAAAGAAGTAGCATGTGATTATTGTAAAAGCAGATCTTCTTTCTGGAAAGGATATGCATGATCTGATGGTTTACAGATGTGCACTGTAAACCGCCTTTGCTCTCGTTGGTCTCCTTCCTAAAGTTCCAGATGGTCTCACACCGTGAGATTCCTCTCATGTATGAGTATTGCAGTCTATATGCTTAGTCACTAGAGCTATAAATAGTCTAATGCCTCTTCCTCTTTTTTGGGTTTTTTTTTTTTTTTTTAAACCAACAGCATTTATCAGCTCCTTTCATAGGAAAATCTTAAGGGAATAGCAACAGCTTGAACATGTGAGATTGCATTTGTTAAAATTTACAAAGATGTAAGTATATAAAGTAGTTTCTAAAAAATAAAAAGTAAGAAAAAAAAAAAATCTTGGAATTGCTGTCCTGAGTTCCCACAGAGAAACTTAGCTTTTAGTGGTTGGTGTGGGAGGAGAAGGTAGGAAGTTGCTGGTAATAATTACTAGTTCAAGTTTCAGCACTTTGTGTAGTCCATCTTCTTCTGGGACTTAACCACATGTATTCTTTATTGCAAAAACCTGTTAGTGATGATTTCTCAGTTCTACAGAGAGCACCCTGGTTTCTGCTGGGAATGGTTCTTAGAAACAGCGTCTTATAACCCCATGCAAGGTTCATTATTCTCAGCATGTCACCGATGATATCATGCTTCTTTTATATTGTGATTTTACCAGAAAGCCATAAAGAAACTAAAAATATAGCTCACTGAAGAAAAATTGGAAAAATACTAACATTAACTTCAGAGGTTTTCAGTTCCAAAACACTCTTCATCCTGAAGTGCATGATGCCTTCCTCTCTTTTCTCAAGAATGACAAATTTGAAAGGGACCCAGACCTAAATTCCAGTCTCAAATTCTCCACATATTTTTAGGAAGTATTCATTGAGGTCTGAATTGTGTAGCTGTCCCAACATGAATGGCTGACTCAAGCTCGAAGTTCCAAGCACCTTAAGGACTTAAGGTTGTTTGGATCTTTTTAAAAAATTAACCTATTTGATTCCCGTGCATGAAATTGCCTTTCCACCCCCATGCACATGAGAGGGTGAAAGTTCATGACAAAGTTTAATCAATGGTTTCCCTACAATTAAAGGCAGAAATCCAAGTCAATCACACTGCAGTTTTGGTTGCCTAAATAAAAAGTTTTCATTACAGAACTAAACATTATTTGGTTTCAATTTGTTTAAATTAAACCCTCAGTTTTAGGAAAATTCGGACATCTATTTTTTCCTTCTTTTGTAAATAAGAAAAAAATATTTTCCTGAACAGGTAACATAACAAAATATCTGAATACATTTTGCTAAGGTTTAAACATAAATTTGAGTTTTCTATGTTTTTATATTTTTCACTACAAATGAAATAATATATGATATACTAGTTAAACACTATACAGAGAAATGACTCAGTTTTCAAAAGATGGTTTCTCAAATCCATTTTAATTTCATATGTATTTCAAGCACTAACTCCTCTCTCTAGGCTTCACAGACTTGACTCAAATACTATGATGATCAGAAGAAAACACTCTTTGTACTCACAGATGTTTTCTGTGACGCATCAGAACTAATATGAAATGCCTTATAAGGTATTGCCCTGGTTTGGCCTTCAGCATGTTATTCTGAGATTTTTTGGCATGATTTGTAAGAAGTAAAAAGTTAAGTAATCCAAAACCTGGGGATGTGCAATGAAGAAAAGCCTCACAGGCATTAAGCAATACAGGATTTTAAACAGATATACTACACAGTAAGACCTAACAGTAGTCTCCAGTGGCATGGCTTAATCTGCCTCATTATGAGAGACTCTTGATTCTTTACCTTTTCAATTAATTAAAATAGTATTTCAGAGAATAAACAGAGCAAGTAGTCAGTCACAGGTTCCTAAGAAGGATAAAACTTAATTTCACTTCCTTCTTCATATTCTAGTCAAAGAGATATAATGCATGATATAACTAAAGATGGCCTTCAAACTAGGGGAACAACCCCTATTCAAAGCAGCACAAACATGTGGCTTATAGATCTATTGTGCTTATAGATCTTATAAGCTTATAGATCTCATCTGTATGAATTAGTAATAATGGATGCAACACAAAAGGTAAAGTAACTACTTTCACAGAGCCTGTACTTTCTAATGTACTCTAAATACCAATCATATTGATTTAGGATACTTTTGTTATACTGCTATATAAGTATATTTTTCAGTTCTCCTCAAGTGCTGCTTCATGCAGGCCTGGGGTGTGAAATATATTGAAAGATCATGATAATGTTTCATTGGAAATAACTAACTGATAGTTTAAAATATCTTTATCTATACTATCTACATACATCCCTACACTATCCCTCTCTATATAATTTCTACATTATTATTTGCTTTACCACAATGCCTAGGTATCCTAGTGAACACCAACACCTCAGCATGGTGCCTTCATACTAGGAAGATAACACCTCCATTGCAAAGACTTGAATAGATGAGACAGTGCAGAGAAAGGAGATACTATTCTCTTAGTGATAAAATTGAGATGCAAAAAGATGACAGCCTCAGTGTTTGGACTTGGATATAGCTTATATGGAGTCCAGAAATCCCCTTCAATGCTTAATCACACCTCACAGTTTATACTCTGAATACCCTGACCCTTTTGCTGATTAGGGCTCTTCAGTTGAATTCCTGTTCAGCTTCTCCCCTCTAGCTTCTGTGTTCTAGGATCACTCCCTCTGCCCATTCCGTTTGGTGTTTCTTCTTCTTTACTGTGTCCCTGTTTTGGATAGATTGCCCCCTAGAAGAATTTCATCCCTGTTCCTGAGCATTCATGAGCTGCCTCTCTCTTTCCTCTCCTGTGTATTTTATTCATCCTCCTTGCCCAGGCTCTCTCTAGCTTGTCTGCTCAGACAGGAAGTTCTGAGCAGATACTATTTTATTTCCAGTTTGTATAGTAGCTATAGAACAGTAAGATCCCTATATTAAATATTCTACAGATACACACAGAAATAATTACTTGTAGACCTGAAATACAACTACTGAGTTAGCAGGTGCAGGCATGACACAGTCTTTGATTTCTCCCATGTTTGGTTTGGTTTCTTTTAACCTGCTCAATTTCTCTCTTATTGGGAACACTGTTCACAAAGCAACTTCTAGAATGTCATGATTATAGTGGGACTAAGCCTAACTACTAGAAAAGTTTGTACTTCTAAAGCTTCCAAATTTAACACTGCAGACCAAATACCTCATGCCTATTTCTCAGCTACCCACAACTACCGGTTAAGAGCATGCCTAGCTAACTTCTATCAAAGTATTTGGTTGTGTATAAATTCAATGGGAAGTCTTTATCATATTTTATAATATATATTTAAGAGAAATCCCAATAAATGTTTCTGCCCTAGTTCCATTGTAAGCAGTACTTGCTCACCGATGTACTTCAAAGATATTGTCAGCCAGACAATGGGAAAAATGAAACATCTGTGGACCAGGTGGTTTTCAGTATCAGTTCTGAATATAGTTGCACGTGACTATCATTTACAGAGAAAAAGCAGTGCAATCTTTACACACTAGTCGACACACCCTAGTAAATGAGATAATCCTCAAGTTGAAATTTGAGAAGCAAGAAATTAACCTTCATGTGACAGCATTCTAATGTGTAAAAAAACCCTATGTATAAGCCCCCACTGTTTCAACAGGTCAGAACTTTGCCATTGTCAGCATGGTTTTTATAGTGCCATGCCACTTCCTGTACTCTACAATTTGCTTCAAATTATTTTAATCCTGAAATTTTAAACTTTAAATTAGAAATGAGAACAGTATGGAACATCAGTGATTCCATTTCTTTGAGGAAACAAGATAATGAGATTGTTATTACAGCATCTGAGACTGACAGTGAGGATGAGGATGCAAGTGAGCCCAAATGAGCCAGTGGGGTCAGTTTTAACACCTCCTGACTTATTTCCTCATTAGTGATCCAAACTAAAAGCTCCTATACCAATTCTACTTTTGATCAATGATTACACCAGCATCAGAGCTGAACTTTACAGAAGAAACATGTGACTGGGACCTGGGTGGTGTTGATCTACAGCCAGCTGAACATGAGCCAGCAGTTTTCCCAGGTGGCTAAGAAGGCAAACAACATCCTGGCCTGCATCAGGAATCACGTGGCCAGCAGGACTAGAGAAGTGATTGTCCCACTGTACTTGACACTGGTGAGGCTGTACCTTGAGAACTAGGTTCAGTTTTGTGTGCTGCAGTATAAGAAAGACATCAAGGTGTTGGAGCAGGTCCAGAAGGGAAACGAAGCTGATGAAGGGTCTTGACAATGAGTCTTATGAGGAATAGCTGAGGGAGTTAGGATTGTTTAGTCTGAAGGAGGCTGAGGGGAGACCTTATCACTCTACAACTACCTGAAAGGAGGTTGTAGAGATGTGAATGTTGGTCTCTTCTCACAAGTCAAAACTGACAGGACAAGAGGAAATGGCTTTAAGTTACATCAGGGGATGTTTAGGTTGGACATCAGGAAAAGCTTCTGTATCAGAGTGGTTATTAAAGACTGGAAAAGGCTGCCCAGGCAAGTGGTTGATTCACCATCCCTGGATGTATCTAAAAGCTGGCTAGGTATGGTGCTCAAGGATACGGTGTAGTAGTGGCCCTGGTAGATTTAGATAGTGATTTGACTTGATCTTAAAGGTCTTTTCCAACCATAGTGATTCTGTGTAATTCTGTGACTTAAGAGCAATAGTTTGGCTCTTTGTGTTAGAGGGTCCAACAGTGCATTCTTCTGTTTCAGACACGCTTTTCTTCTCAGCTGCTCACTCATTTCCTTGGATGTGATGAAATACCTAGGTTGCCCAATAGGTACTTCTGATACAATGTTATTTTATGGAAGTTTGTATAAGAAAAGCCAGTGGCTTCTAACCTTTCAGCCTGATTTCCAGTCCCTTTCTTTATAAGCAGAGGTGTTAGTCATTGCTTCCCGTTGTTCTGCTCAGGGGTGTTGCCTAGCTAATTTATAGTAATGCCAGGTTTTGGAAGACCACTGTATAAGCCCCAAACCCCTCTCCATCCTGTGATGTTTTTGCAAAGAAAGCTCCATTATTTCCATTCCAGCCACGCCTGGAAACAGTTACATGCAAAATCAGTTTCACCAATGCAGAAACATCTACCAGTCATGCTCATGAACTCCATCCACTGCTAAAAGTGTGCCAGTGCTTCCAGGGCAGTAACACATCAGAATGCTGCAAGTTCACCTTTCACCTGGTAGGAAGCCACATGGGTAAGCAGCAGTAGAACTGTTTTCTTTAAGTTTTTGAGTTTCTTAGAAACCGCATAGTCCACAGACATTTCATTTTTTCATCTGTCTAGTTCTTGAGTATAAAACACAGTGAACCTGAAGAACATCAGTGTACCTTATGAGTTTCTATGTATTCTCTGAAAGAAGCATGTTGTACATTCTGTTAAAGAACTCCTGTGGCTAAAGAATGGCTGCCTGATTGTCTGGGAAAGAAGAGCACTTTGTCCTGAGAGCAACTGAACATACTGAGACTGGAAAAACTCCTAGGGTACAGCTTGAGGCAGCTGGGAGGAACACAGTAGGAAACTGCATAGACTGAGAGACTCCTGTGAGGAAAGGGGGATTCACCTGCTGCAGAGAGCATCTCTAGTGCCAGTATGACCAGTGATGGATGGAAGGCAGCTTTGCTGCACTAACAAATGAGGTAGAAATGGACCTGTACAGTTAATCCTGCAGACCAAATATCTACAGTGTAATTCAGTGGTTTTACTACAGACAAGTTTTAGCCCAATCCTCTGACCAGAAAGCCCAACAGTAGTTGGAATACATGGAGCATCCAAAGGCAAGTCTTTCACTTCTGTTCCACCTGGAAGGAGTCCAGTTTGTGTGCTCTGAGATTGCTAGACAATATGAACCGAAGTATAACAAATGGTAACACAGGAGATTCTCTTCAAAAACACATTTCTGATAGAAAGTAAAAACAAAAAAGAAAGAAAAAAAAGCAAAAAAAAGCTTTGTTTACAAGCCTTCTTTCTAGTCTCTTATGCCCAGCAAAGCAGTGTTTTATATTATTGCAGAATTACATTTTCCTGGTTTATTATTTGTGTATTTTAATGATACACAATTCTAATTATGTACAACCCATCTTTAAGGAAAATGCATATGTGGGAGGGAAGGGCTTCAGTTCCTCCTCACAGTTCTGGCTGGCACAAGTCAATACTGTGTCTTTCTGTATTCATGAGGATGTGCCATGGTTTTCTGAAAAGGTAACACTACAGTCTGTGAGACTCAAAGTAAATAGATTTGTCTGTCACCTGCATAATAGTCATCTTGTCCTTCCCTTAATGAACCAGTAACCCAGTAATTCTGAGCTGCTGCATATGTAATTATATAAGATTTATGCCACTGCATTGCTAAACTCACAAACACGAAGAGAGTGAGTTTGGTACTAATAATAAATTCCTGACTTTTTTGTCTTTGTGCAGTGAGCCTCTCACCATTCACTCTGTGATGTGATGATACAATGAGGAAATGAGAAATGGAAATTCTGTCACTATAAAGCAAGTTCAGGGCAGAATGAGAGGGAAATACCATACTTCCAGATCATGAACAAGGTGCATCACAGCAAAGCAGTGTCAAAAATCTTCTCTGTGGATTCATATCTGAGGTTAAGAGAGTTTTCAGATTATGTTCTTTTTAATAGTACAAGATGTGAAATTTTTTTTTAATTAGAAGAATGCAACTACATTTTATGATTATTCTGAAGTCAGTATGTGTTTATCTGATTCCATGGTTACAGTGGAGTAACCTGGGATACTATATAACTTTATCACTTGAGAAAAGAGGAGGAGGAGGAGGAGAAGAAAGCTGTATTGCAGTTTAAAAGCTTTTGTCATCAGTAATGGATACACCTGGAAACCCATATATAAACACCATACATTTTAAAAATACCACATTAATTCTGACCAAGATCTGAGAGGTGCTGATGTGTTCCAGTTCACTCTCCAATTCTAAAATAAATTCTAATACACTCTAAATCTGCATTAAAAAAAAAAAAAAAAAAAAAAAAAAATTGTGCTTACAAGTGGAGTGCTAACACACAAATTTAGTCTCCTGTAATGCCCTGTCAGCAGTTGAGACTTGTCCTTGGCAGAGCTGATTTGATCACAGAAATACAAAAGGTGGGTTCTGAGGAGACACGGTTCCTAATCACTTTGTGTTTGCCTAAACCAGTCTTAGCTAACCCATTTAGGTAGCAGCTCCCTCCTCCTGCTGTGACAGATTTTACAAACTAGCCAACATCTTAACTCTACTCTTTTCCCAAGCAATATGCATTTCACCTGCATATTTTGAGATATACAATCACAGCAAGTTGTATCTTTTCATAGGTCTATTCAGAGCAGAGCTCAAAACGTCTCTCACAAGGTCTCATAATGAACAGCAGCTTGTAATTACCGTGGACAAAGTCACACAGGATATACTGAGAGGCATTGGGAGAATTTGAAGCTAACCATTCTTAGAAACTCTGCAGAAGCATCATTCTGTCTGGCACCTGTACACTATCAGATGTCACCTGCCATTTCTTAAGAATGCAATTTAGCAAGTGGCATTTTAGGTAAAATCAGATTTCTCAGGCACTTAAATCATTTAGGTAATAAATATTTTTCTTTCTTTTGCAATTAATTTTGGCAAAACTGTGTTGATGGGCTGGGCTTACATTAGCTTACATTACCAAAAAATTAATTTCAAATTATCAGATCCCTTGGGCCTTAACTGCACAGTAAGCTGTATATTTTGGAAATTAATTTAATATGTACAGAAACAGAATGTGTTTCATCAACTGTAT
>JANHGN010016118.1:1622-35993 GCA_024605025.1 Megaceryle maxima
GGTGTGCCCTCAGCGGGTTACCTGGGCGGGGGGGCGTGGGGGGGGGGGGGGGGGGGGGCAGGTTATGCAATTGTTTATAGGGGCACTAGGAATGGGACTTAGTTGTCTGAGCAAAGATACTCTCTTCCACTTGTGATACTGTAGGTTGTCCAAGGCATCTACACAGGACTGCACATTACAAAGGCCCTAGATAAGATCTGAGTGCTCTTGGAGATGCTCTTGGTGGCTGGATAGGCTTCCTTCAGACACCTCAGATGGCAGCAGACACGTGTGTTGACATGTGAATCAGAACCTTTCAATCTTATTAATATACTTTAAGGAACCTATAGAATGATTCAACTCAGTTTAAAACAAGGATCAGGTGTCTATACATAGGTGTCTACAGCTGTTTTAACTCCACCTGTAGTCAATGGAGGATCAAATGCAGTTGTAGGTGCGTAGTTGATTAGTGCATCTGAGATGTCCAAGGGACGCCTGCGTTATCTGCACGGGGTTGGAAGATGTGGCAAAGAATTTATAGGACAAACACATCCTTCTGATCTTGCAGATGGAGACCAGGTAGAATATCTGAGGGTATCTAATATAAGCAGAAGCCTGGTGATTTTTGCAAGGTGTAGGGAGTGAGGTAGAAGATGTGGGTGTTAGACAGACGTGCTGAAATCCTGTCAGCAGCCAGCTCTTGCCACTGTTTCTATGTCACAGAAACATTTGACAGCATATATTGACACCTCCAAGTGTAAAAATTGTCGCAGCGTCAGTATTTCCCAACAGTTTAAAGTGTTGACACCCTAAATGATGGATTTCCAAGAGAAAGGGAAAAAAAAAAAAAAAAGAGGATGCTGTGATGGTAGGGGGAGACAAAATGTATAAGGGCATGAGAATTTGTGAGTATAGTCTCTAGCATGTAGGGGAATGGAAAGTACTCACACCAGAATGAACTATGGGTGGTGGAGTACAGGGACAGGCAGGGCTGTGAAGCTGGCTCTCTGAGTCCCGAGGCTTTGGGAAAGGTCAGAGTGGATGATATGTGGGATCCCTGAAGAAAAGACATACAGCAGATGGCAGGGATAGAGGATAAAGGCTGGAAGCGAGGGTTTTGTACTGGCTATACTTCTAATAATAAGCAGCATCAGGGACTGTTTGCTGTCCCCAAAACCAGATGACATATTTTGGACACAGCCTTTCTGTTAAACACTCCCTGCCTCCAAACAGGAACAGATATGTCCAAAATTGCTACTGGAAAGTTTCTGTCTGGGCAGCACTGGAGCAATACTAGCTGAATGATGACAACACTAAGAGGGAGAATTTTAATGGCAACTGCGTACCAGGGATCAGATTTCTGTCCTGGCTCTATTTGATTTAATAGTCAACGTTTGTAGAATCCATTCCCAACAGCTTTTCCCAATGGCCACTTTGGATGCAGACCTGTTTTGGATGCCAAGCGGGTCTAGCTACATAGATATGAGCCACTCTGTGCTCATTGCCCTTAAGGCTGTGGAGCAATCTTTTCTCACTTTATTTGCTAATATAACAGTCTTCCCAAAATGGGCAGGAGTAAAGGAAAGAGGACTGGGACATGTTGATAAAGAAGAAAACTCAGGATAGGAAATACGCTAGTACCTGGGAAATTGATGGACACAGCATAAGGGATGATAATGTCTTGATTTTGGGATTGATGGGAATGCAAATGTAAGAAATGCCTCCCCAGCATCATGGGAATGTGGAAAACCAGAAAACTTTGTCAGAAGCATCTGTGATCCTCAGATCACACATCACCTTCCTAATCATTTATGCTTGAACCACGGTGTTAATTCCTGTCTGAAGCACTTCAGAGTCCTGAACAGAGTGAAAGCCAGAACTGCAGCATCTGAAAATGGGAACAATAACCACCATTATGACCTACTTGTAATCTTCAAAGAGAGGTTACCAAACTAGACTAGAATGTTTGAATTTCATAGAAAGAAGCCAAAAAGTTACCTGTCCTAGACCTTCTTCACTGTTTTCCATAAAACTGATCTGTGTAGAAAATTTATTTTAGAAAGGATTTTAATATTTTAAAATGTATTTTTTTTTTTATTCAGAACAAAACCTCCTGGAAAGATTGATACCATGAGATGACCTTAGATCTTTGGATCAAAAAAATTCTATTGTTTTTAGGACAGTGTGTTTTCCAAGATCTGAGTCAATCTATCAGTAAGTTTACCCAGGTCTGTGAAATGTCTTGGCAGAAAGCCAAACAAGCTTTCATCAAAACATTGACAGATTTCTGGAGCAACATTGTCAGAGCTGAACAGTCCCTACAAATGGTTTGACTGTGACCAAATTAAATCAAAATATCTGAGTATTTCTGAGCAGCTCTGCTCCTGATTAGTAAATCCACTCATGTGTCCTTCCTCGGTCCATCATTTCACTCCTGCCATTTCCTGAACAGCAAAAGCAAAGTACTGCCTTCTCACACTTTGTTTTACTTCTCCCTAGCTTCCGAAATTCTTTTTCCTCTGATAATTTTTCTGTATTGTTATTAACCCCTTTATGTATCAACTAGTCTACTGTCACCTGAATTCTTCAGTTATCTAGGAAGAACCCATAATAAATTCTTAATTCCTTAATTCATATTGAAGGATATATGAATTGTCAGCATACAGAACTCATCTGTCTTTCAAGGTAAAGAATAAGATTCCTGGTCCTCTGCCAGATTATTTCTTTGTTATCCTTAGAAGTAAGGAAAAGAATATGAAGCAATCTTCTATATGCAAGGATGTGCTCATATGAGACCTCATCAGTTAAAACATATGTATCCCAAATAACTCAACAGTGTATGATTTATTAAATTACAGTAATTTGCTATTCATCTTGCACCTATGGTTAGTGCTGCCAATTGCAGACAAAGATGGCACTGGCTAGACATGATATGATCACAGAACAAGGTAGTTGTAAAGCTCAATACCAGGGAAGTACACAGCCTAAAGAATAATGTAGATAGCATGTGGGCATAATGAACCAGGGAGCTCAGGAAAACAGTTGGACACTTTCCTTCTGCAGTGAACCCAGCTGGATCTGATAAGGGATTTACAGCCTCTCATCTGATTGAACTTTATCTTGGTTTTAACTGAAGAAGACAAATTCCCTGTTTAAGCAGCAACCCAGCAAAAGATTGAGACATTTATAAGGACATATTCATAAAAGTAAAGCCAAGTTGTCTATTCTTGCCTTAGGTGATCTGGGTACATAAAATAGACAGATTGTGTGTGGTCTGACTTTTTCCTCAAGCTAGCCTGGAAGTTCCTTGCTTTTTTTTTTAGACCTGAAGAAAGTTTTAAGCTTCTGAAACTTTCTCCATTTCACATCATTTAACTGAATAGAAAATACAATCTCCTACCATTTTCACTTTTTTTATTCTCACTAATAAATAATGTCTGGAATAATGATTGTTGTTGCTTTTTTGTTTGGTTGTTTGGTTTTGGTTTGTTTTTTGTTTTGTTTGTTTTGTTTGTTTGTTTGTTTAAAAAAAGAGTTTTATATTTGTCTTGTTCGGAATTAATGTGTATCCACATAAAGTGTCATTGTTTCCTTTGGAGTTGTACTTTAGTTCTTCGTACCCTTGTTCCCCTCTTATGTACTGAGTTTTCTGTTAGACTGCAAACCCACAATAAAACTAGTTTTCCCACTCTCAGCCAAAGGCCTTCTCATTGGTTATCACATAATAGTGGTATTTTTGAGAGACATGGTCCAAGCAAGCAGCATTACTAAAAGGAGAAAGAGAATGGCACCCTGACTACTTTCCTAAAAATAATTTAATAGCTGAAGGGATTACTGGACTAATGAAGATGTGCTTGGCCTTAGTTCAATAACTGAAAATATTTTAAATTCAGAAGAACAGCATGTTCTGAAAAAAAACAACCAAAACTGGATACAAATGAAAAAATTCAGTGTCTCGTATTTTCCATGATTTTTGATTTAATGGAAATGTCAGTGTTGTGTCTGAATCAGAATATCAAAAGGCTGGGGGTGGGGTGGAGGATTTGTCCACAATCAAATCTCCAAGTAGCTTAACCAGTCTATATTCATGAAGCTAACTTTTTTCCATGAAGGTCAATAATAGTTGCCCTTTGGTAATTTCTTTCCAGGCCTCTATGTAACCACAAATGTTTGCTTCATTTCTGTAGCAAAACTAAAGTGCTGCAAGTATTTCATGTTTACATGAAAGCTTACTGCTGTAGTCAGCATCCTGTAGTTGTACAAACTGTAGCCCAAGCAATAAATTCACATTCCATCTTTTACGATGAACAGAGTTGACATTGCGTTGCCTGTGTGCTCAGTGCTCCCTGTACTAAACCAAACTCAAGCCCCTGCACTCTTATTTTGCTCCACTGACTTCAGAGGGCATTCAAGCACACCTTGGAAAAATGTTCTCATTTCACTAGTTGCCTTGTAATTATTAGTAACAAATTCTTATTAGCTTTTTTTATAAATGCATAAGAACCTTGAAGAGTAGCTAAGTAGATCAGATCACTAATTCCTGTGAGCTAAGAAACTGAATTATTTTCTCCTGTATTTTCTAAATTAAGCTCCTTGTGGCCTACATAAAATTTTTGCCTGTTTTTTTTTTTTTTTTTATTATAGTCAAGAAGGTCAGGAGTGACTGTAGCAAATAAACAAAGAAACAAACAATAATGCAGAAATAATATAAAGAATAACATTAGTGTCTGAACGCTCAGTGCTCACAGGAAAATTAATTTTCTTGAAAACATTGATTATTCCCTTTCCTAGGTCTAATGCAAGTTGAGTAGTGCTATCCTAAATGACCTTGAAGGTTACAGAGGTTGATGCAGCTCTCTGATAAGTTTCTGGGTCTCTCAGACTTTGAGCAGATCACACATACTCTGAAGTCTTCCTCAGTAGAGGCTGTTGCAGTTCCTAAGATCTTCACAGGGTGCTGAGTGTTCTCTGCTCCTCACGGATTCACTCTTCCCTCAAAGGAATATTTCTCTCATCTGAAGCTATATGACTACACATATCTGCCTATATTTGATCAAGTCTCCTTGGATCCTCTTTACAGACATGAAGAAGTGGATGCTTTTAGCATGTTGACTGACCTGTCTTAGGAGGAGCTAAACCACCAAGAGCCTTGCACAAATCTCCCCAGCTTGCAAAGAGGCCTGCAGTGTCTGCCTCAGACATAGAAACCTGCATTGAGCCAGGTGGATTTTGCCACAAAGTAGGACCAGAAGGGTGAGCAACAGAGTGCCCACAGGATGTACAGATCCAGGCCATGCTGAATTCTGCAAAAAGAGCAGAGGTCCAACTAATCTGCAGATCTGATCTGGCCAGTCTGCATAGTGCTGCATCCTGTGTGAACTTTACGGTTCAGAGACCAGTTCAAACACATCTTCACTGTGCTGCATGTTGCCCAGTGTCTGTTTTGGCCTGATATAAATGCATTTGGAAATGCTATCACTATGGGCAAGCACTCTCCTATCAGTGCTATTGGCTTTTCTGATTTTATTACAAACTTCATGGTATTTACAATTTCCCTTTTGTTTTCCTGAAAGTCCCATTCTTTACTGTCCTGCTGTGTAAAAGACCAAACTTTCATTTGGAGACAAAGAGCAATCTTTTGGTATGAGGAAATATTTGAAAATTCAGTTTCATAAAGCAACAGTCAAATTTAAAAAAAAAAAAAAAAAAAAAGAAAAAAAGGAAAAAAAAAGAACAAAAAACCCAAACAAACCACACAACAAAAAACCCTGACATTAATTCAAATAATAAATAATAGTGATTCTATTTTTTAGGGGAAGCTAGATCATGATACTATCTGTCTCTCAGCAGTTTTGGTTTTGCCTACTGATCTTTTGATCTTTCTTTTTCTCTAGGAATTCCAGGAAAAAATTAAAAAAAAGAAAAGCACCACACTTCCTTTTGTGCCTGTGCACAAATCCGATGTAACATTCCCTTCCAAGGTTAAATTCAGCAGTTCCTCTCTGTGATTTTTCTTGAGTGGAGCCAGAGATGGATCTGGATGAGCTGCACCTTCATGCACTGATCTTCTCTGTGGTTTTTCCCTGTTTAGTCTCTTGCTCGGCTGTACTCTGGTAGTCCCAAGAGAGGTTTTTGGCAGTTGCAGGAGGTTTGGTGTCCTGCTGTGTGGGGGCAGGATGAAAACAAAAAGACCATCTGCTTTCTGAAGCTTTGGTCACCTAAGCAATGGTCAACATCTATCCTTCCTGGCTAATCTAAAATGGAAAGTGTGGGAGCTGGAATGGGTGCGGGGTGTTACTTTTGCCAGTCTTAAGTACTGAATGTGTGATCATCTACGAGGACATATGGTAATTACTTCCTGGAACTCGTAATATCTTACATGAATCTTTACTCAGCTAAAAGCACTGATTCTTTTAACCCTTTCCATCAAGGGAAATAAATGAAAAGATCACTTAGTAGCTGCTCTGTTCAATGTCTATTCGAATGTTGATTGCAACTAAATAAATTTGTCTCATCAAAATCCTTTTGAGCACAGAAGTAGCTGCTGCCAATATTTTCCTGGCAGCATCGGAACCTCACCCTACCTATGCTGGGGGTTTCAGACCTCTGTCATGGTAGTTTGAGCAAATGGAGCACCAGCTGGCAGAAGAACTTCTAAGCTTTCTCTTTCTTGTAACATTTTTTTGAATGGTATTACTCTTTTCCCTCCTTCCTTGTTTCCTTCCTTTCTTCCCTTTTTTCTTCCACACAGATAAACCTGTGATGTGTATTTCTGAATTTAATATATCTCATAAAGCAGAAATCTGCCTGTTTTAAACAAACAGCCTGGCAGTTCATAATTTCACATACGTATCATGTCTCTCCTTTTGTCATGTCCCAAATTTAAAGAACTTTAAAACTGATGAAAAGGACCAAGGCTTTATTCCATGTGATCTTTTGAAATGTTAATTTGAAAGGGACAAAAACCTCTCAATTAGAAACAGTGCCATGCCCTTTGGGTATGATCCCCTAATTAAAGTTTGCTCTGATGACATTGTTCTGCATATTCTGTAACTGGATCTGATTCTGATAGATTTTGGATAGGGTGGTGTTTCTGATGAACAGGGTAGAACTGAAATTATCTCCTTCCTGCATTTGCAATTTAAATAAATCTCAGCAGAATTAATTGCTTGTGGTACAAATACTTCATTTCTAAGTCATAACTGGATTCATCAAGTTTGATTCCTTTCTCAGTTGCACACTTTCTCCAGTAAATCACAGAATCATAGAATCATAGAATGTTAAGGTTTGGAAGGGACCTCTGGAAATCATCAAGTCGAAACCCCCTGCCAGAGCTGGATCACCCAGGGCAGGCCACACAGGAACAGATCCAGATGGGTTTTGAAAGTCCCCAGAGAAGGAGATTCCACAACCTCCCTGAGCAGCCTGTTCCAGTGCTCTGTCACTCTCACAGTAAAGAAGTTTCTTCTTATGTCGAGGTGGAACCTTCTATGCTCAAGGTTATACCTGTCATTCCTTGTCCTACTACTGGGCACTACAGAAAAAAAGAGATTGTCTCCTTCCATTTGACACTCACCCCTCAGATATTTATAGACATTAATGAGATCCCTTCTCAGTCTTCTCCTCTCAAGACTAAAGAGCCCCAGTTCCCTCAGACTTTCTTCATAGGGGAGATGCTCAAGTCCCTTAATCATCCTCACAGCTCTCTGTTGGACTCTTTCCAGTAGATCCTCGTCTCTCTTAAACTGGGGAGCCCAAAACTGAGTACAGTATTCCAGGTGTGGTCTCACTAGGGCAGAGCAGGGGGTGGGGATAACCTCCCTAGACCTGCTGGACAGTTTTCTTTATGCAGCCCAGGATGCCATTGGTCTTCCTGGACACAAGGGCACATAGCTGTCCCATGGATAACTTATTATCCACTAGCACTCCAAGGTCTTTCTCTGTGGTGCTGCCTTCCAGCTGGATGACCCCTAACCTGTACTGGTGCCTAGTGTTATTCCTCCCCAGATGCAGGACTCTACACCTGTCCTTGTTGAACTTCATGAGGTTCCCTTTTGCCCAGCTCTTTAGCCTGTCCAGATCTTGTTGGATAGCAGCACAGCCTTCTGGTGTGTCAGCCACCCCTCCCAGTTTCGTATCATCAGTGAACTTGCTGAAAGTACACTCCATACCTTGTCCAGGTCATTGATGAAGACTGAACAAAACTGGACCCAGTACTTATCCCTGGGGAACACCACTGGCCATAGGCCTCCAACTTGACTGTGTGCCATGGATCACTGGCCTCTGAATTCTGTTGTTGAGCCAGTTTTCAATCCACCTCACAGTCCAATTGTCTATGCCACATTTCTTGAGTTTTTCTACAAGGATGTTATGGGAGACAGTACCAGAAACCTTGCTAAAGTCAAGGTACATGACATCCACTGCTCTCTCTTCATCTACCCGTTTGGTCATGGCTTCATAGAAGCATATCAGATTCGTCAAACAAGGTTTCCCTTTGGTAAGTCCGTGTTATCTACTCCTGATAACCTTTTCTTACATGTGGTTAGAGATGGCCTCCAGAATGAGCTGCTCCATCACCTTTTCAGGGATGGACATGAGGCTGACTGGTCTGTAGTTGCCTGTGTCTTCCCTATTGCCCTTTTTGAAGACTGGAGTGACATTGGCTTTCTTCCAGTCCTCAGGCACCTCTCCCATTCTCCATGATATTTCAAAAATGGTGGAGAGCGGCTCAGCAATGGTATCAGCCAGCTCTTTCAGCACATGTGGATGGACCCCAGCAGGGCCCATGGATTTGTGTGCTTTCAGTTTATCCAAGTGATGTGTAACCCAGTTCTGACTGACTAGTTGAGTGTCTTCCTCTCTCCAGTTCTGCTCTCTTACTTCCAGTGACTGGGGTTCCTGAGGGCTGGTCTTAGGAGTAAAGACTGAGTCAAAGAAGGCATTCAGCAACTCTGCCATCTCTGCATCCTCTGTTGCCATATCTCCTACCTCATTCAGCAGTGGACCCACTTTGTCCCTACTCTTCCTTTTCTTAATGTATTTGAAAAAAACTCTTCTTATTTTCTTTTACCTCCCTGGTAAGACTAAGTTCCAAGAGAACCTTGGCTTTTTTTGTTGAGTCTCTACATACTCTGGCAGTATTTTATAATCCTCCCAATTAACCAGATCATTTTTCCACATATCATAAGCCTCCCTCTTCCATTTGAATTTCTTCAGGAGCTCCTTGCTTATCCATGTAGGTGTCTATTAAAAATGAGTCTCTATTAAAAAAATACTTTCAAAAGTCATGATTTTTGCCAATGAAATGAAAAATGGGCCTTTTCTTTAATATTTTTTAAACTTGCCATCTTTGGGAACTTTGAAACTTTTCTTCACACATTTTTGTGTTGTCTCACCTGTTACATGGAATCTTATAAGGAGCTTAAAGGGTTACTGTCTGAGCCCTTCTAACTGATGGTTTAGCAGAGAGAAAAATACAGGGTAATGAACCAAATGTCCCATTAGTGACTAGCCCAGATCGGCAGCTTCAATAACCAGTTTAATCTCATTGTTAAAAGAAATAGTGGTGCTGTTGTAATATGAATAATTGATAGGTGCTTTTGTGCACATCAGAGAATGTTAACTGGAAGAACATTAATGGAAAGAGGAGGTTGTGAGTGTTATGAGCCAACTGGAGGCAAAAATAACTGCAAAGATGAGAGAACTATAGCTTTTTACAGGAGTAACTATGCCTCAATAAATAATTACTTTTTTTTTTAGGTAGATACTGATTTTCTTTTTTTTTTCACATGCCTTCTTAGTATCTGTAGTCATGGCCCTTTTTTCCAGCCTGCCTAGCTCACTGTCAGGCAGAGGGAGGTTCCTGCACTGCATGGAGCGGTGACTAACCTCAGACCACTCCCAGCTGTTCCTAACCAGCAAAGTTACTTCACCTTCCTACCAAACAGCCCAGCAGCTCGTGACCATACTCATTAGCCTGACTGAGGCAAAATAAACTGGATTTGCTGAGATAATTTAGGTCCTGTTAATAGAAATGGCACTCTTACTTGCTGCTGAGCATGAACTGAACAGGAAGATGGTAATCATTAGGAATAGGTCAAGGATGAACATCTGAGGGTGAGCTGAAGTTGGTGACTTCAGCCAGGACAGTGGTGAGAAAAACTGAGCTGCTTTTTGATTCCCAGATTGCAACTCAGATCACAATTTAATTTGCAGTAGGGAGGGTGTCTGTAGGTAATGCTTTATAGACTCTCTCTGCTGTCCACTTCCTTCTCTACTTCTCTCAGCTTCCCTGTGTACCTTAATACACATCTACAACTATTACTGTCAGAAATTTCTCCCCTGAGGCTCCAGTCTTTTGGAACACCTCTCCTCTGTCTCTGACTCATTGACTTACACTTGCTTATCAAACATCCACCGAGAACAAGTATCTGCTTTCCCTTGTCTCTCAATGATGATTTCTCTCACTATTTAATTAATTAAATGTTTAGCCTTTTGAGGTACAGTTCCTCTTCAGGATGCTACATAACATGAAGCTTTGTAGTAGCCTTACAGTTGGAAAAAAAAACAGATGGATGACAAAAAGCTTTAATTTATGTTTCTGCAGAATCTCAGCTGCATTTCTATGGACCAAATGTGCACTTTTCCACCCTGTAGAAACTGGTTAAGAATAGAACATAAAATGGAACTGTTTTCTGGGTGTTACACATGTTTCATCTCACAAAATGTAGACACCAGCTTTTATGACAGAGGCAGTCACCTTGGGCTCCCTCTGTACTGAGACATTTTCAGAACAATATCCATGCTGTTCTAAAGTAAAATAAGTCAGATTGTTCCATAAAAGTGCTTTTTCTATTTCTTCAATTTGACCTTAAGAACAGACCACGTTGGCTTACTGCAATTTGCACATCCAACCTGACATCTTCGCTGTAAAAGCTTTGCATAACACAGCAAAAGTAGTATCTGCCTTAGTCACACATGGGATGCATTCTGGACTGTGACTTTTGGCTCCTGGCTTTCATTTCTGAGAGATAATGAGGAAAAGAAGATGCAATGAGATTTCATAAAAGGAGTCTAGAAGCCTTTGTGGCCTGATTCATATTTTTAATACTGGGCATGTATACCACTGTAGAACCCCTGATTAATTACATGTTTTCATCTAACTAGCAGCAAGAGTTTCATGGTGGGGTGAAAAATATCATGAACAATCTCATCAGTAAAACTCTGGACAAATTTAGCGCATGCCATTCAAGTCAAATCTGTATTCCATCAAGTTCAGTGAAAAAGATTTTAGTAGGCCCCTACTCTTTTTGCTCTCCATCTAATTATGTTACCCTCTGCTTAATGATGTCCTGGTAGTATTATAATGCTCAGAAACTTCTTCAGACTCCAGATGAGTCTGCCCACATTGGATTCTGCTTTTTTTATATAACATCCTCTGATATAATTCCGAATCAGGACATAAAAGCTGCAGCCACAGATTCTCCTGGAGGGTTTGAAAGAACACTGCAAAAGAGCACTTGATTTTGTCTTTATTGCAACACACATGAGTGCCTCCATCTCGTTAATGTAGGAAATGTGTTATCTGAGGGAGAGGAGCTTGGAAGCTTGGAATGTCAATGGTGTGTTTTAGAGCCTCTGTTTTTTCATTTTATCTATTAGATGGCATGGCAAATTAAATGTCTCATCATGATGAAATAGCAGCTTTTTCAAATGTGTCCATTTGGCAAGAAAACTGTATTTTTGTCTGTGCACGAGCCTCAGTCCCACAAGGGGACTGACTGGCTTCCAAGCCATAATAAAGGAAATTACAAGCTGGATTAGTTGTTGCTGGGCTCTTCTTTTTGTGCTGAAAGCATTTATTTGTTTGCTTTCATGGGGGATCCTTCCCTGAAAACTTTTTCATATAGAAACCTATATCATTCACAGAAATGTAGCTCTGGAAGGGAGGCCTGGGAGATCTGTGTTGCTTCCTGCCCCTTTTGGACAAAACTGCTTTTGTCCGAGTCTGTGCTTTCCTCTCTGGCCTTATTTCTCTTTGCAGACTCCCTCACATTTGAGCATGCTACAACTGCTAATCAATGATTTTCTAACACTGTTCCTGATTCGTAATGACCTTGCCAATATTTCGGTACCTTTTAAGATCTTGAATCTGATAAAATGCAAAATCCCAGAGTGAACTTCTAATTCCAAATCTGTATATTTCCTTAACCTCTTTCTTTCCTTTGAGATCACATTTTTTGCTCCATGTATTAGTTTGACTCTTAAACCATATCTTTACAAGGCCCATCCACTGAAGCAGTAGAATGTGTAACTGCAAGAGGAGCCTGCCGTTCTCTGGGGATTGAGTATGTTGCCCATGAAGCTTGAGCAGCCTCTACCCCTCTGCTGACCTGGAGACAAAGTCATTAGTAAAGGCTGAGCTGGTGCAAAGCTGTATGAGGAGTATGTTGAGATTGGACTGGGTGGATATGGAGGGAGGTGGAGGAATCATGAGCCCCATGGCAGCCAAACCCAGTGGCACAGTGTGATATGAACACAGATATTTCATGCTGATATGCAGTTTGATACAGTCCTTGCATAGTTACTTTGAAAATCTGTGTACCACATCCTGTCTCTAGTCTAGGGATGACTTTATCTTTTACAATGTCATGATAAGGTGTCCTAGTCAGAAAAATAAATTTCCTGAGGGTTCTAAGCTGAGAAACTGAAATCAAAATTATTACTTTGTCCTTTACTCGCTCTTCCCCTGTTTAAATATTATTTCAACAGCCCCTGTGTTATATCTCAGCTGGACAAGAGCAACAGCCTGCGACTAAACTCTTATAACCCCTAAGAAACCCCATCTAAACCAGGATCATGTAGCAGCAGTGAGCATAACCACAGGTTTAACAGACCTGCTTTCAACCAGCCACTCTGTCCCGCGGGGACTAGTATATCAAATTTGAACATCTTGCTCTTTATCACTGAGATAATTAGGGCATGCCTGCCCTCTGGAAGTAAAGAGATGTGAACCAGCTCTGCAGCTAACTCTGGAGACAGAAATGCTATGTGTCGACTGAATACTTAGATCTTCAACAACTTTGGCACCTCGTTGCAAATTGCCGCATAAATCAGCCATTAATGAGAGGAAAGAAAAGATATTTAAAAGACTGCAAAGGAATCCTAACAGAGTTTTTCAACCCTGCTTCTCTGACACAGTGGCTTCAGCACTCCTGGAAGCTCTCAAGCATCTGTATAACACTGGACATAATAAAGACCCAACGCACCTCCTAGTTCTGATTGGCTTCAGGGAGAGATTCAGGTTTCTTTTGAAATTCACAAAAGCAAATTATACCTGTCTGTAACAACAGCAACATGGGCTCACTTTCTCCCCCAACTCAGGAAATAGAGCAATGCATTCAGGCTCTAGGTGATCAGACCTTTCACAGGAAGATGGAAACCTCTAATTGGAAAGACAGGAATGGTCTTCAGCAAAACATCACACAAAGGCACCATGAAAAGACTGGAAGAGGAGGTCAAGGTGAGGTTTGAGCCTTCGTAAAGGAGAAATAAAATCTTCTAATACAGCCCATCTTCTTCCCAAGGTGTATTTTCCCTCTATAAAATGCATCAGAAGATTATCTGGTAGAAAAAAGCACCCAAGAATAAATGACATCTTTATCCATACCACCCTTGTACTATGTCAAATTCAACTACACAGTCTTTCTCTCCTACCTACATATAATATATAATATAAAGTGCTAACAAGGTTGTTTATTCAGACTTCATGGAAAAAAGGTCTAGAAAAGCTGCACAGAGCAATGGAGGGGGTTTATTGCTCCTTGCTGCATTTTTTTACATTTTCCTGGGAAGATCCATTCCTGGATTCCTTCACAAATTTCAAAACAGTCTAACAATGATATTTTCAAATTGGCACATGTTTTTTCACTTCCATTTTCAATTCCAGTGTGTCTTATGATAGAAAAGGTAACAAAGAAATTCAGGTGAGAAGGATGGATGATGGAAATAAGTTAAAAGTATCATTAAATGAAAAGTTACCTGCATCCTGAGGTACTTAGGCAAGGATATAACTAGAAGGGGTATACATACTGACTACTCAGTGCCTATTTTTTGCATTATAAAGTGCTGAATTCTGTTTTCTGGCTTATCCATTCAGAACCAGTGTGTTGGACAGCTATAATTTAGAGCAGATGTTGGACCGATCCTATTCTTTATAAGAAATACCCAAAGTATTGCCGTAATAAAACCCAGTGTAAGACCTGGTTTAACTTGTATGAGCTTGTTGAAGCATTTTTAAAATTGTTTGTTTTTCCTTAGATAACATCCAGTTTCATTTGATATGTGTCTAATTTATGTCTATAAATTTAGCTCAAAAACATTTGCTAAGTTTTTAATTTAGATGAATTTGTTTCAACAGAATTGATAATTATCAGCTTGTGTGAAAGATGATACTTTATGTTGTCCATAGACTAGGAAAGATGGTCCATCTCCTGGTAATACTGAAAACAGATGTAAGAAAACACTTGAAAATATATTTTAGAATATGATATTTCACTAAGAACAGGACAGTGCATGTCTATTTAAACAAGGCCATCTCTGTTTTCTATTAATTTGTGATATTATTTACTCTTTATTAGATCTGTCCTGTAATAATTACACAAAACATAATTTTTTAAAAAGGACATAAATATTCAGAGGCTATAGAAGCTTGGTGAATGGAGTTAAACATTCAAGTTGCTTTTATTGAATGAAATGAACATCCTTGTTTTTCCGTCCTTTAAGAGGGTAGTAAAGTGGCTGGGGGCATTGGTGCATGTGAAGTATTCAGTAGTTTATAATACCCTTCTTTATTTATTGTGATGTCAACTTTTTAATTTTGGAATAAATATCATCTTTTATGATACTATAGACCATAATTTCAGAAAAATTAGCCTTATAAATCCTGGTGAAGTCTTTATATAAATCTACTTAGAAATTTTAATGACATATAAAGCTTCAATGCTGAAAGAAGCATTCAGTGAATTTAATATTACTGAACACAAGGATGCAACCATTAATCCATTCTCTTGAGCCTATTTGGGGGAATAAAGCTGTTTCTTTAACAAGATAATATTGACAGCCATTATGAATCACATTTATAGTCATGCATGATGACTCCAGGAACCCTCCTCTTCCTCCCAATGCTATTATCTTTCACCTTACCTTGACTCACTGGCTGTTTGCCATGGAGTTGTTTGCATTTTAGAGTTAAATAACTTATATTGATTTAAAATTACAAAAATAGTACAAAAATAGGTTAAATTAATATGAAAATTATTACAAAATTGGTACAAAATTAGGGCCAGATATGTTGCACCCAAGAGTGCTGCAGAAGTTGATTGATGTGCTTACAAAGGCACTATTCATGTTTTTTCAGGAGTCCTGGCTAACTGAGCGGTCCCAAAGGACTGGAGATGAGCAAATGTGATGCTTATCTACAAGAAGGACCAGAAGGAGGATCCAGGGAACTACAGACCTGTCAGTCTGACCTTGGTGCCAGGAAAGATCATATAACAAGTCATCTTGAGTCCCGTAGCACTTTCCAGTGGCTGGAAATCTGTTCATCAAAAAGGGACCTGGGGATGTTGATTGATAGCCAGCTGAACATGAGCCATCAGTGTGCCCATGTGGCCAAGAAGGCCAAGAGCATCCTGGTCTGTATCAGGAATAGTGTGGCCAGCAGAACTAGAGAAGTGATTGTCCCACTGTACTCAGCATTGGCGAAGCCACACCTTGAGTACTGTGTTCAGTACAAGAAAGACAAGGAGGTGTTGGAGCAGATCCAGAGAAGAGCAACAAAGCTGCTGAAGGGTCTAGAGATCAAGTGTTGTGAGGAGCAGCTGAGAGAATGGATCTTGTTTAGTCTGAAGAAAGGAGGCTGAGGGGAGACCTTATCTGTCTCTACAACTACCTGAAACGATGTTGTAGAGAAATGGGTGTTGGTCTCTTCTCACAAGTCACAATGGATAGGACAAGAGGAAACATCTCCTCAGATTGCACCAGGGGAAGTTTATGTTGGACATTAGATAAACCTTCTATAACAAAAGTGTTATCAAAGATTGGAATAGGCTGCCCAAGGAAGTTGAATTGCCATCCCTGGATGTATTTAAAAGCTGTCTAGATGTGGTGCTCAATGATATGGTGTATTACTGGCTCTCACAGAGTTAGGTAATGGTTGGACTTGATGATCTTAATGGTCTTTTCCAAACACAGCGATTTTGTGATTCTGTGCAAAACATTCCAAACCTGGATTATGAAAATGACAGTACTCCAATGTATATAAATCCATTCTTTCCCAAAGATATATATACTGGGTACTGACTTTACTAAAATGTTGGTCCCACAGTGTATTAAACACTCTAATTATTCTGCCTTCATCTTGGTAAGTTTCTTAATTACTGGACAACTATTTTTACCAGCAAGGAAGCAAAATAACTTTTGTTTGAAATTGACTGAAACCTGGAAAAAATGTCTATAAGTACTTAGTAAGTTAAATAGCAGAAAAAATTGAATGAGATGAAAAATAATGTTTTAGGAAGACAAGAGTTTGTTTTTTAAAATGAGAAAACAGTAAGGCAAGCAATGGCTCCCTTTATTGCTGCTTTTGTCATTCCAAGAGCCAAGCATATGGTTTCCATCTGCAGAATTTCCATTCTATATTGAAGGCCAGATAATAAATCTGAATGAACCATAAAATAAGTTTATTCCCCACAAGCCAGATTCTGAACCTTTAATTCAGAAGTACTACATCATCTTGTATTCAAAACTACTTAATTCTCATTGCCATGTAGTTGTATTTGCTATAGTTATGTGGTACTGCAAAGCCACTTTATTAGCATAGCATACATAGAAGATGTTAAAATCTAATGAACGTAAAATCTTTATCCCAGAGATTTTTTCAAAAGGCACCTAATCAGTCTGGAATCACAAGTCCAACTTGCCCTTGATGGAATTTGTTTTTCCAGTTATGCCGGCTGCTACCCCCTCTAAGTCTTTACAGCAGATTTTGAGAAGTCTAAGTATGCTGGATCTCCTAATTCATGCTAAGTATGAATTAGGAGATCCAGCATAAAGCATTTTATAATAATTTTGCCAGACCAATGATGTCAAATAATGTTGGGGTTTATTTTCTTTCTTCTGTAGATGAAGCAACATGGAATTAAGTAATAGCTACAAGGGAAGGGAGTGGATTTTGGTGGAGTAAGGTAGGACAATGAGTGAGGTCTTTCTGGTACAGAGGAAAAGGGGGATTGAGCAAGGTCACTGAAGGGGTTATGGTAAATGTATTTATCTTGTTCTTTCTCTGTATTTCCCATGCATCTTCCTCTTTTCTAATACAGCATCTAAGAGTAAATCTCTTTAAGCATAAAATGAAACTAAGATTTTCTCTCTTTTTCTCCCCATCTCAGCAGCGTCTGGGAGGCAGACTTTTTTTCAGGTTTTGCATGCTGTTGGCATAAGTATGAAAGTGGAATGGGGAAAGAAGGAGCCAGGCTGGGCTAGGGGCCTGGGTTTGGTACAAAAGCTAGGGAACGGAGAAAGGCTTGATCCCCTTGATAACACTGCTTGGGGTAGGTGAGAAGCAGAAATGTCTGCAGCAAAAGGAGGATACTAGAAAACTTTTCCCTTAGCTTTGGCACTGTGACATGGTCTGATGTCCCTGCCCCTGTGAATCTGCCTTCAGAAATCCTGAAAATATAGCCTGCTTTCTATTTTTGTTAAACAGAAGCCCATGGGATCATCTCTGAATTTCATCGTATTTATTAGTAATTATTTATTTGTCATTTTACACAAAATCCTTGTTTGCCATCTGTCAGTGTTGCTCAAAAAAAAAGGCAGCTTTTCAATTTCTGATGACGGCTAAACCTTATAGTTCAGGAGTCACTAAGCAAGACTTCTTGTGGTAAAATAATCATAGTCCAACTAAATGAGTAATTTTTTCGTGAACATTATTCCAGCACAGATCATTGTGAGCTTTAATTAAGGAGCACGTTCTTCATATTCACAGCAGAGGTATTTTTTTCTCATCCAAAACTGATGTTGCCACATTAACTATATTTAAGCATTGAAATATTGATTGAAGAGAGTTTTGAGTTAAAGAGCAAGAAGTATATAGCAGTATGTTAAAGCAAAAACAAGTTCAATGAGCTCATTTCAAACATGCCTTTCTACTGTGAAAGCATCACAAAATATTTAAATATTGAAAGTGGAGCAAGAATTACAAGTTTATTTTCTCACTTTCTTCCCATATCCCAAGGCAACACAGGTGTCATATCTTTGCTGTTTCCCTGCTCCTTAAAAATTACATCAACATTAAAAGGCAAAGGTCTACTTAAGATTTATACAAATAAAGACATTGATGGGATTGATGGGTAACATCTCATCTGAAATGCTTTCTCGTTAGAGAAATTGCATTAGGAACATAATGCCTTGCAAGCCTATCTAGGCCAGAAGTCTAATCAAATTAACACCACTTCAGTGCTAATGAGGACTGGTAGTCATTCACCTTAATTAGCCATTCTAAATAAATATATTTTTAGCACCATTCCATTTAGGTAGCTCAGATCCACGATATCTTCCAACTTTTCATGACCTTAGCAATGAAGTTACAGAAGCAAAAGGAGTTATCATCAGAGGAAGAAGCTTTGATGCTTCCCTTACAAACCAGGTCATGTCCTTGTTAAATGTATTCCAAATATAAAATGCAGGTGATCACAGTAATATGTTACTATATTTAAGACATTGAATGGGACTTGCAGATTGGGGTCTGCACTATCCCTGTGGTACTTTCCTTATTGCTGCTGGGAGTTGCAAATCTGAATTTACAACAGCAACAAGAGAGATGGCCTGGGACTATGCACAGGGATTGGACTAATCTACCAGTCTCTTATTCGTTTTGGAATTACCTTCAGAAAGGGGAAGTTTGCTGTATGTGATAAAGCTGTTAATGCACAACTTCTATAAAAGCAAATGCTCTGTGTGTGTGTACATCTGCTTTACACTGATTGCCCAAGGTGGCTCCAGACCATAGCTGTTAGAAGAAGGTTTGGAAATCCATCATATTTTAGTCTTAGTGACAGTTTACTTTTGTTTGATTATATCAATTGTGCTTGGAATTTTTTTTAACTTTCTAACTGGCAAGACATACTACCAGAACTTTTAGAATAAAGGATGTAATAAGCAGGTTTATTGCAATCAATTACAGGTGCATTTCAGTTTACTTAACACCTGCGACTTCCATTTTAGCTGCAGAATTCAGTCTATACAATTAAGATGAAATGAAGTGTTCAGTACTTCCTCAGATTCAAATGCAAATAAATCCCTTTAGTTTTACTAAAGACTAGACAGAAAATAGGTTTGGAAAAGTCTGGGAGAGGTTTTGTTTCACTTCCATGGTTTTATCTTGATCAGCTTATAATGTTTAAGACAGGAAGGAGACAGACTGGGGATCTTCTTATTTATTTGTTCCAGAGGAAAACCCTTTCAAATTGTTGTTATTTAAAGGAAATGTTCTTCTGAATGTAGATTTTTTTTTCTTTGGACAAAAATTTTACATTATTATCAGTTAATGTCACAAACAGTCTTAAATTTCTCTTTCTTTTTTTGGGAATAGTCATTTTTTTAGAATAAATATTTTTCAGTATTTGTAACTCAAATGCTAATTCTATAAAACCTTTAATCACTGTCCTGTATGTATCTTTCTATGCAGATGCAGTAATTATCCTTACGTTCAAATATATGGATAAGATTTGCTAAGCTATAAGAAAAATATGACTATTTAATCATTTGGATTCAGAAAAGAAGAAAACTCCTTTATAATTTTTCTTTAGCAGTAAAAAAAATTATGGTTTTCCCTTACCACAAGCAAATCTTCCTGTGGCAGTCTCTGACAACAATTGCAAGATATATGGATTCAAACTGCAGGTCCAATATGAATTTATATACCAAAAAATGTACTCTTACGGAAAAATAAATAGATGAAGAATGGGATGCAGTTGGTAGGGGCACTGTCATTTCTGTGTAGAATCTCTGAGTTTTTAACAACAATATCTTTATTTCACCCCCAGTGATCAAGCAGCAGACCAAATGGAGAAAGGTCTCCTGTCAGACTGGTTTCCAAATTAATGAGAGAAAGAAATCAGCGCTTCATGACATTTTCACTGGGTGTTGTTAACTACTCGAGCAATCCCGACTCTGATGCTGACTCATTCTTGTTCCCTGAGCCCATCAATGCAGACATCTCAGAGTTATTTAATTTCTTTAGACATTTCCATGTCTAAATTTTTTGCAGACACCTGATTTTCAGAGCTTTTCATAGATGGTCAAGAAAAGAAGTAATCGTAAGTGATAATGTTTTGTGCCTCAAAGAATTGGGGTCCTCAAGCCAGAATTTTTATTTTTTCTCCCTGGATTTTGTTTCCCACACATTTGGGAATTCTCACACCATTGAAACCTGTATGACACTGTCTCTCACAACTAAGAAGAGTGTACTGAAAACATTTCCTATCATACTGTTTTTCCTGTTGACTTGTGTGGAGCTGCCATCCACTATCTCTAAGTACAAGAAGGTAGAAGGTTCCAGGTAAAATGCAGATGTTTATCCACATGCAGCTTTCTGTTTCTTTCCTCACCACAGTATATGTTTTCTTTATTTCTGCAATTATGTGGTTTTGTAGAGGAAGCTTATATATTTTTTAGTTCCTATAAGGAGCACACAGCTTGGAATCAGGCAATGCCTAATTGAAACGAAGCTGGGATCACTACACAGTTCTAGTTTAAGGATAAAATTCAGATAAAATTTGCAGAGAGAGGAAATACTATTTCTTATATATTTTTACTGACAGCTGGAAAAGTACAGAAGCTTTTGGATTCCCTGGGTCTTCAGTTCTAAAGCAGAACCAGACAGCTTCAAGGTAAGCAGAGTTTGGAAACTGATCTGAATTTAACTTAATTATTTTAGCTGATTAGTTAACAAATTAGCAAATTCAAAGAAAAAGGCAGTTGGTATGTGAGCAGAGCAGGATACTTAACCAGAATAGAAGTAATAACACCTGTAGCCCCTGTGGTTTGTAGAGATAGAAAGACAGGTAATTATAGCACAAAAGCTAGTGACTAGCTGGAATGAGATTTGAGGAAAATTACCATGTGTCAGATCACTGTGCCTCTACTGATACAATTATTCCTGACATCCAATACAGTTATGATTTGGTTTCTAGACATATTTCTGAAGATCATTTTTAAGTCTTTCATAAGCAGGACTGAGAAGCTATGTACGGAGCTATTGTTTTCTGATGAAATATCTAGAGGTAACATGGTGTTTCTTCACTATATCAGTTACCTTTCCCAGTTTCAAGGTGTGCAGCAGTGGCTTGGATTCACCTGCATAGTTTTCATGAGTTCCAATGATGCCATGGTTGAGGTATTTCTCATTTTGGGATTCTAAGGTATTCAAGGCCTTATTTCATCATTAACTGTGTGGATCACATTGCTTTTTTACAAAACAGTTCTATAGGATATGTGTCCATATGCATCTCAAGTAGCATCAAAGAACCTTTGAAGAATAAATAAGCAGTCCTTCTAGCTGTGAGTTCATATCACAACTACTTTAAAACAAATCTTTCATGTTATTTTTGTGAGTTCTTCTTGTTTCATACACATGTGGAGCACATAGTCAGAAATACAGATAGAATCTGCATTTTTCAAGTTTTCATGTAAATGGCTAAACTAGTGAAGTCTATTTCCTAAGGTTTTCTGCATTGTAGGTTAGAATTTCTGCTGTTTAATAAGATGCAGTCATATACTGTATCTTTTCCACTGTTCAAGGTCCTTTCATCAAATCTATATGAAAAATTAAGCTTTTACAGTAATCTTCTGTATGAAATGTCACTGACAGAGTCTTGCTGTTAGTGCTGTCTATTTTTATGGAAATTCAAGAAGATTGATGTACCTGAGACTTGTATTCCTCTGACAAATTTGAATGAAACTGGTCCTGAAGATCAGTTATGTTTAAAAAGATGGGACAAGCAGACACATGCACACTGACAGCATGACTGCCTTAACCTCCTCCCTCTAAGAAAGCAAGCTAACTATCAAACCACAAGCTTTTATCTCAATAGCTGAAAAAATGCCTCCAGCTACAGGGAAGAGCAGGACATTAGTTACCAGTGCTGGCAACTGAAGGAAGATTTGCTCCAATTCCCTCTGACACAGTGTGATGGATTGTAAAACAGTAATGTCAATAACTAAAAATGCTTGCATGGGTTTGCTTTAGAACTTGCCGAGTGTGGCAGAACTTGGATCCTAATTCAGTGTCCCTTGAGCAGAGATGTAGAAATGGTTAGGCCAAAACAATGATGCCTCCAAGTTTGTAGGGTAGTTGAGTGAATTAACATCTACAGAAAGGCTGGGTTCTATGAGTGACAAAAGAAACCAAACTGTCTTTAATTCAAGTCTGTGTAATTCAGGAAGTTACCGGCTGTAAGGTACTGGTCTTGAGATGAAGATAAAAGAGAAAGGACTGTTATGAATTCCCTGAAAAAGAGTTGAGCAACCAACTTCACCTTGAGAGCCTTGAGTTAATAGCTCAGGGGAGTATTATCAGTCAGGAGTAAGTGGTGTTTAGTAAAGCATAACTAGAAAACAACATTGAGAACCTTCTAGGTATGTTCTTGGGTCCATCCAATCTTCGTGCTAAATTGTATGATCCTGTTCTGGCAGGGGGGTTGGACTTGAAGATCTCCAAGGTCCCTTCCAACCCCTGACACCCTATGATACCTGTGATCCACTTCTGCAGATGTAGAAAATGGAGTGTAACCAAAGACACTAGCAATTTTTCATGTTGCTGTATCACAAAGGCATTGCCTTCAGGGCCTTTCACTGCTGTGCTATACGTACTGGGAGCAAACACCACCCCCATCCCCACCCCACATCCCCCCCCCGCTTTTCTTACCCTGAGAGTCTGCAAATGAAACAGAAGGTGGCAAATACTAAGGGCACAGATAATTGGAGAAAGCAGAAATAAGAGAGCACTGGTCTGCAGATAGAAACAAAGTAAACAGAAGCCATGAGCAGACAGATGTGTGAAGTTTTAAGGGTCTTAGGGTGAAATAAATTAAGGACATCAATGAAGTTTTGTGAATATTTACAGACAGTTCCTCCTGAGAGGGACTGACACAACCTAGGACGTGAGAAATCCCAAAGGCATTTTTTTTAAATGTATGACACAATTTTGTTTTGATGCCCATCAGAGACAGTCAAATGGAATGTGTTAGTTACGGAGATATTATGCTGTTTGTTGATATTTGAAAAGAATATCATCACAAGCTCCAGGGAGTCTAAGTGACAAGCACTCAGATTTGTGTATTTACGTGGATACAAAAATACAGAAAATGCAATGTATTTTGAAATCTTACAGAAGAATAAGCACAAAGAGCAAAAGAACACCAACAGCTGTAGAAAGAGTACTAAAAAATGCATTACCTTATAAAGCTTAAATTCTTCTTAGCACTCTGCATGGCACTAAAATTCTCACTCCTCAGATTGTTCAGGTATTGACATTCTTAGAGAAACAATTTCCATTAGATAGAAAGAGGTCACTTCTTTTACGATGTTTGCAGACAGACTGCTCAAATTTTCCAGAAAAATTGGATAATCCTGGACTTTTAAAAAGCTTTCAGCAGGTTTTTCATCACAGCACAAGCAACTTCCTGGTTGTTTAGTATAACAAATTAACTATACCAAATGCTACATGAAGGGAAAATTACTGCAGAAAACCCACACACTTCAGACTTTGTTTGAATTTGGCAAAGACCTTTTGTATGCAATTGTTTCCACTCTAACACATTTGTGAAAGAGCAAAGTAGTATATGCTTCAAAGAATTGTACTTGCATGAGTATCATTATCAGATATTTTTTGTGCAGCCAGTTAGAAAATTCTGGCAAGGGTTGTGAATTCTTCCACTGAGCAGGCAAAGCCATGCTGTGCTGGGATACAGAGTTAACAGTCTGCATTACTTACTAAGAAGTAAAGGACCTAGTTCATCAAATGATTTACTGGCAATGACTTGCTTACCCCTTGTCCTTCCATAATCTATTCACTCAATAAATACACAGTCCAGACCTCCTGACAAAAGATGGAAGTTTTGAATGTGGGGTGTGTAACAAAGTGAGGTGGTCACCAGAGGAAGTAGTCTTGTTCTCTCCACACATCTCTTTAACCCAGACCCTTCCCCTCTTTCATTCCTTTCTTACTTCATCAACTCCAGGCACTTGTCTGATGTCAGGCCCCTTAGTGCATCCTCTCCTCTTTGAGGGTTTGACTGCTGGGGCTCAATTGCCATGAGAGCAGAGCTGATACTCAAGGGGAGACTCCTCCAGAGAAATTTGTCAGGCGACACCAATGAGGGCTGACCCCTGGCTTGGAGGTCTCTTGTCCTGCTGGCCAGGATACTGAAATTAACTCCTGGTAGAGAGAACAGCAAGGAATGGATTTGTTCCTTTTGGTAGCAGCTGAAAACTAATCACAGCACAGAGCATTTACAAAAGGAGGAATGAAAAAGTCATTCCACTCAAACCTGTAGGAGTGCCCATAGGCATGTCAATTTAAAATCCTCCAGTTCCAGACGCTACCCCATCACAGTCCCTGCTTCAGACGACCTTAAGCATTTCTGAAATTGGATACCTATAAAATAATTGTATTTCATGGCACCGAGCAGAGCTGTGATTACCTTTGGGACTGTAGTATCTTAGAACACTCAGCAGTCATTCTGCAGTATAAGATAATGATCTTATTTTGAATTCCCATGTAAAACCTCCCCTGTAAAATTCTCTTTGCACATGTATGTGAATGGAGTTGGAGGGAGGGAATATTCTGTGGATTTGTGACTGGTTTGACAGGTGCCTAGTCAGCTGTGACAAGGTAGCTGAAAGAACAGTTATCATAACAGGTAATGCAATATTCTCTTTGGGGAAGAAAAAAAAAAAAGAGAGAGAAAAGGGAACCCAAATGAAGAATTTCTGCAATAGTAAAAAAATCAAGTGCTTGAGTACAAATGAGGGATAAACAACTGAATTTAAATGCAAATAGCAGTGAATTTATTTAGGGCTTGGGTTTGATAGCTGAAGTAATAGTTATCTTCATATGTTAAGAAATACAAAAGTCACTTGAAAAACGAGATATATAAAAAAACCCTAAAACCTACCAGTTTGATCTTTTGGGGGAAAAACCCCCATAATTAATTACTTCCTCATGAGTCACAGAGTCTGTATTTCTTCTCTGGACCCAGGATCTTCAGCTGCTGTTTTAGTACTAGTAGACAAGTTTGTGATATGCTCCAAGCAGGCTGACACCCACACCACATGCACGTTAGTATTGCAGCCCAACATTCCTGTCATGACTGATATGACATCCAGTATGTGTTCCGATGGGACATTGACCTTTTCTCTCTCTTTTGAGAAAGAGGTTTTCTAGGAGATCTGGAGATGTCTCCTGTCATTGTGATGAAACTGGAGCCTTTGTGTGTTAGACTGACCCAGGTGTCATTCTAAAGCTTTTAATGAGTAGATACCACACTAGATTTAGTAAACAAGGCTGGCAACGATGCCTATAGTTCACTAAAAAAAGATGGAAACAAAACCTAATCTAAGGAATACACACATGTAATTGAGGTACGTTGAGACATACAGGCCTGACAGTTAAACAAGCAGATTTTACCTATTCCAGTAATTTGAGCAGTGCTAAGGCATGGGCACAGACTCCACAGCTCAATTGTAGCATGAAACTGCCAGAGCAGCCCCTGCCAGTGTTTTGGCTGAACAAATCTGAATTATTTCAGACAATTCCCAGACAGTTCCTGAGACTTGGAACAGGCCAGGGTTCATTTAAGAAAGCCTAGCTGGGTGTTGTCTTGGATGCTAAGAAAATTTAGCTGTATGCATGTGGCAAGAACATATCAGCTGTTCTTAGGGCCAGAAAAAGTCCCCCAGAAATGTTTAGTTACAGGTAAAGCTATGGCCCAGTTGTCCAGATCACCAATAAATATTTCACCTTTTACGTTATTATTTCTAACCCTCATACTTACAGAAGTCACATATGGCAAGTGTGACACACAACCCACAAGGAATCATGGAACTGCAGCTGGGACCACCACAAAATAATGTTAGACATTTCTCCTTAAGTCATCAAGTCCTGCTTCAGAGAATATCCTATGTGTCAGCTTTAGGATGAACTCTCTCCAAGATGCACCAACTAGATTATACCAGTTTATACTGACTAGATACCCATTCACTGATGGGGGCTGAATTGCACAGATCACATATGGACTTCTCCACATAAACACACAGAATTACATGTCTTCATCAGAAGACGAATTCCATCCTCTGTGGCTGAAAATATGCTGCAGCTGGGGCATGTAATTGTATGGCACCTTGAGAGTATCCAGAATGCTTCATAGGATTATCAAACACTCTTCTAGGGTGAAATTTGCTACTAGTATGCAACTCTCACTTCTGAATGAGATTGGATCAGCACATAGAGCTAAGAAAAAGTGTGTTTGCCTTTCGGGGGTGGAAAGTTTTCGACATCTCTTCTCATGGGGGTAATTTGCTACTAATGACAGGCACAGTGTTTATGGAAACAATAGTTTTCTAGTTCCATTCTGCCAGCCTCCCAGTACTTTGGGCCTAAACTTCCTGCTCTTCATTGCAAAACCTCAACATAAATTTGTATGAAGTATTTTCATAAAAATGCCAACAAATTGGATTAAAATATAAGCACATTTATCTTAAAGACTATCAATTGACCTCAGTGTTAATCAACAGCTGAGGAAAAGCCAAAGTCATTATTTACTTAATGGCACAGTCTTCATATTCTTGGACAGTAACGAGTCAATCAATGTGTCCTACGTCATCTCAGACATTCACTGTTACAATTACTCAACTAATCCCAACCAATGACACCAGTTGCTAGTAAAATTTTCATTTTTGAATTAATACTTGAAAGGAGCAATTACATTAGTAAACTCAGGGGTAGTAAGAATATAAAAATTGAGAGGAGAAAGAAGAAATCTTATTCACTGAACTGAAGTCAGGATATGCTTATTTGCCTATGTGCTTCCATGGGTAACAGATCTCAAAATACCAGATTTTTCTGGCCACCAGGAACAGAAACTCACTGAGGCAATAACCAGGCTTAATTTAAAATACAATTTAAATATACATAAAATTTATATCTGTGTATATGAAGTTCTGTTCTGAATTTTGTTAGTGCAAACTTGTGCTGTACAAGAATTAATTGGAAGCTGCAGAGAAATAATCAAGGAAACTGGACTAAAATGAGTAGGTTTGAGGTCTACTTCTGTTTTGGCAATGCTTTTCTGTATATCTTTTCATGAATGTCTTAATTTTCCTGTTTCTTTTTTTTTTTTTTTTTCTGTCTTTGTCCATCATATAGAATCATATAGTCATAGAATATTTCTGATTTGAAGAGACCTTCAAGACCATCAAGCCCAACCATCAACCCAACATTGCCAAGTCACCACTAAACCACATCCACATGTGTTTTAAATACCTCCAGGGATGGTTACTCTACCACTTCCCTGGGCAGATTGTTCCAGGTTTTGACAACGCTTTCGAGGAAAAAAAAAATCCTACTGTCCAACTGAAACCTCCTCTGACACAACTAAGGTTGTTTCCTCTTGTCCTATCACTTGTTACTTTAGAGAAGAGACTGACCCCCACCTCTCTAAAACTTCCTTTCAGGTAGTTGTAGAGAGCAAGAAGGTCTCCCTTGAGCCTCCTTTTCTCCAGGCTAAACCTCTTCAGTTCCCTCAGCCACTCCTCATAAGACTTGTTCTCTAGACCCTTCACCAGCTTTTTTGCCCTTCTTTGGTCATGGTCCATCACCTCAATGTCCCTCCTGTAGTCACACCGGTAGGCTGTGCTCCTGTGCCTTAAAGATTTCCCTCTTGGGGAATGTCCAGCCTTCCTGGACTACTTTGCCATTCACAGATGCCTCCCCAGAGACTCTGTCAACCAGGCTCCTAAACAGGTCAAAGTATTCTTAGACCAAAATTCTGCCCTCCAGAATTCCAAAGTGTCAGTTCTGCTGACCCCTTTCCTCATTTCTCCAAGAATTGAAGACTCCATCATTTCATGATCACTATGCCCAAGATGGTCTCCACTGTTACATCCCCCACAAGTCCCTCTTTGCTCACCTGTCCAGCAGGGCACCTTCCCTAGTTGGGTCCCTCACCAACTGTGTCAGGAAGTTATCTTCCATGCAGTCCAGGAACCTGTGGGACTACTTCCTCTCTGTTATACTGTATTTCCAGAAGACATCCTGGAAGCTGAAGTTCACCATGAGGATAAGGGGTAGTGATTGTGAAACCTCTCCAAACTGATAATAGAGTATTTCATCTACCTCTTCATCCTGGTTGGGCAGTCTATAACAGACTCCTACCATGATATCTGCCTTCCCTTAATTCTTACCCATGGACACTTAATCCTACTGTGACCATCATTATACTCAAGATAGCATATTTTCATAGCACCCTCTAACATACAGTGTTACTCCACTACCTTGTCTTCCTCACCTATTCCTTCTGAAGAGTTTACAGCCATATCTAACTGGTAAGTTAATTTGTGATTCATCTCACCTATCCTGATGCCTATAATGTTGACATTTATATCTGTGCTAACCCCTCAGGCTTCCTCTCTAATCAATGGAGAAAGATCGGTTCTTTTAGTCTGAATTTCATTTGAGCTATTTTAGACATCAGCTAAAGCTGATGAGATAAATTCTAAATTCTAAATGTGCTTATTTCTCTCAGTTGGCTATGAAGGAATCCTGGGGTAACTGTTGTGGGCAGTGTCTACATTTAATGGAATGAAATGACTGTCTTTAGAGAAAACGTTGTGCAGTATCAGCATGTAACAAAAAAAAAAAAAAAAAAACAAAAAACAAAACAAAAAAAAAAAAACTGTCCCTGGCTAAGGACAAAACAGGACTAGTATGAGGGACAGTTTAATTTCATTTACAGCATGTGCAAGGGACAGGAAAAGAGACATACTCATTTTCTGAAGGACTGTTTTAAACAAATGGTCATATGGAAACCAATGAGATCAGAGGAACTGATTTCTGAAATGTTGAATCAAACCATATAACTGCACTGAGCAATGTGAACTCAGTAACAAACCAAAGTCTAGTCACAGGAAGCATTCTTACTGCCTTTGTTGAAATCTTCCCAACCTAGGATTTGTTGTAAATCATCACAATTTGTTCTTGTGTGAGATCATTCGTGTTCAAACACATTTGGTTGAGGTGACACCCTCTGTGCAGCATTTGCTGTGAAACTGTTTCTTTGTGTTCTTTCTAATATTTTAAGTCAGTCATTGATGTAAAAGCTAATGGAGTTGGTCAATATTTGAAAGTGCTCTATCACTTGTGTGAGAAGTATAACTGAGGAGAGTGATCACCCTCAACATGGCACTGGATGTGATGTACATCCATCCTTACCTAGCAAACAAGGAAGGAGATTGATCTAAGCACAAGCATTTGAAATCTGTAGGAAACCATGTCAACTTGATGGTGTTTTTGAGCATGGGTCCTTCTGTGTTCTGCCATCAGTCTTTGTCTAGGTCATCTCATTTCTATGCCAGTGCTTTGTAAAGATGCTGTACATGAGGATAAAACTAAGTATGAGTGGCATAAATTTAGATCCACTTTATTTTTCATGTATCAAGACAGTGATGACTTCCTAAAAAGCTGCGTGCTGCAGCCCCTGAAATGAAAGAAAGGAACTAGACCACAAGGTGCTGTAGGCTATATAGGTCAGCCTAGGTTTCTGCTCTCCTTCCTCACATCCCTTGCTTTCTCCCAAGTACAATTTAGAGGGTAGGTTGATTGCACAGCTAGCTGGAAGATTTGATTCTAGATACATAAGAAGTTTTAGGTGGCTATATGTGGTGACAGAGTCTATATACTCAGGGTGCATGTTCCGCCTGTGTTCCACAGGCAGTAAGCAGATTGGGGAGTCAGTCAAAATACCTGGGAAAAGAGCATGTGCTCTGTATTCCTGATGTTATTCCTTCTCTTTTCCTAAGACAATTTAATGAAGCTACATTTAATGAGACATTTTTGGTAACCTAAAATTGAGCAGATTAAAGAATAACTCACTATAAACAGCCAGAGGCAGAAAAGTGTTTCTCCACACCTAGATCTGAGTGAGAAAGATGGTTGCATCTCATCTTCCATATCAATATAGCATCAAATATAACACCCTTCCTTTTAGGTCCTAATTTTCATTAAAAAGAAGGAATCTGGAGTCCTAGACCAGGCAGGAGACACAGTTTGTCCAGATCCCATTTCCCTTCATACCTGCTCAGCTCATATGCCGAGGCCAGATTAGATGCAACCATAAAGAGGGAGCATGGGAATGTGAGAGCAGGATGGTTAAATCACCCATCAACTAAGGAATTTGTATTTCCTGCTCCAGGGAAAATCTCCCAGGTGATTTCAAGTACGTGGCACAAATATTTTTATTTATAAGGTTTTATTTTCTCTGCATAGAATGAGACACCTGATGCTACAGGTGTCCTGTCATTCAGATTGGCAAAAGGTAATTTGTTTATAATATCAGGAATTTTATGCACTACCTTCCCTGCTTTGTTTTTTGATACAGCACAGTTCTGATTATATCTGGTCTGGTAACCAAAAACACCTTGAAAAAGAAAGGAGAAAGACTAAAGACAGAGTCCTTTTAGCTATGAGAGAGGTTCCTTTCTATTCACAAGGCAAACTGTACTTACGTGATGTATATTATGAGGAAATAGGAGATGTTTTCATTATATTGGGAAAGGAAGGGGAGAAGTCCTTTTAAAAAAAATATGGGGTGAAAAAAATCATTCCTTTCTAAATAATGGAGATTAATGCAATTCATTAAAACATAAGGTCTGTGAGAATCGAGAGTTCTATTACTAATTTTAACATTAGCTAGCAATAAACAACAACATTATCACTGCTCTAGTTTTCTCATTTTAAAATGAGTATTAGGAAACTTTCTGCATGGAGACTACTTAATTAATTGACATTTGTAAAGCAATTTCAGATCCTTGGAGGAAAAAAAGCTTGGGGAGAGCTAAGCCTTATAACCACAAATAGCTTGCAAAACCCAAGCTGGTTTCCAAATAACTCTATTCTGATGGAAAAAAAAAAGCAACACTGAAGTAGTTTGATCATTGTCATGTGTTTACATCCCTTCTTTCCCTGCCCTTTAATGGTACCTATAATAAAATAGGCAAAAGATGCAAATATAGCCAGAAAGGCTGTGGAGTTTTGCATGAGGTAGAGAAATAAGTACTTTTCACAAGGGCAAAGGACTAGGTTTAGGAGAAGAAGGGAAAATCAATTAATGTCATCAGAAAAAGAAATAAACAGGTTGTGAATTGAATTTGACATAGCCTTGTCATGTGCTTGTGCTCTGTACTTCACCAAGGAAGGTGAAGTGGTGGCAGCCAAAGTACAGATTACTAAGCATGGGGAACAGGGGCAGGGAAGATAAACTGACTCACTCTTTCTCCAGGATCAAGTGCCTTTCTATTTTACCACAAGTGGAAGCTTCTGAAAAGCAGAAGGTAAAACCAAGTTGAACTGTTTCTCCTGATTTGTGAAATATTGATTCACTCCTTCCCCATAACAGGAATGTTCCATCTGTTTTAGATAACAGCAAGAGAAATAGGCTGGAATGATGGCAAAGATGGAATGTGTACCATCTCACTAGCTTCTTGTTTGCTTGGCTTTATTAGTCAGTCTGTCTATGGCTAAGTGGCAACAACAGAATTTCTTCCTTACCAAATGAGCTGTGACACCAGGTGCAGCTGGTCTGTATGACAGGAAATTTGCTAAATGGTTGAACTGATGGATACTCAATGAAGTTTCAGAACTGTACTGGAAAGCTGGTGGGAGAAAACATGAAATTCTGAGAAACTTTCTCCATTCATGAGTTTCTAAAGGCATCCCAGAGCAGTGAAGTGCAGCACTCTGCTTGCCCACAGGACAGTATCTGTGAAGCTAAATTCAGCTCTAAAAGCAGCCTCCTTCTTTCTGAAACCTTGACAAAGTCTGCCAGTGGAACAGATGTTTTTCCTGGAGACACCAGATCTACACCAGGCAGCACTGTGAAATATAGGAGTTGAGAAAATTGAGTGTAGACACCCTTCCATCCTCAAAATCTGCCCATCTGTTGTGGGGAAGCCAGCTTTGATGGACTGCTTTCCTTAAAGTGCTTTCTCTAACCCCATTGTGGGGAAAAATAGGCAGAACTGGACTATCAGAAAATTTGAAATCAACTGGGAAGGTGTGAACCATGACTTCCTCCTGCTGCAGGAACAATTGTTGTTGCTTAATGCCACTAAGCAATCCTTTTCCTACCACTCTCTGGAAAGGCAGGATCAGGAACAGGGAACACATTTTGCATCTCTGCCAGGGATGAAGAAACAGAGAGGAGTAATCATCCATCTGTATCCCTTCAGCACTGCAGCTTCTTGTCTTTGTTGATCAGCTATATTGGCTGTGGTTTCAGATATAATGCTGCTTATCTGCCTGTAGAGGTTAAACATAGGACATGTATTCTTTTCCCCTTTAAGCTTCAGTGGCCCCACTGTTTTAAGGGTTAATAATTGCAGCAGCCCTTTCTTGGCTCTATGGCAGTGCAGACTATTGTGATACCCTGCTCCTGGCACTCTCTTCTCCTTCAGCTGTGAAATCCAGATCCCTATCTCACACAGGCTCTTCACTTTGGTCTACTTTGACCCCAATCTCCCAGACTCTCTTTGTACTCCTGTATTTAAGCTTCTCTCTCTGCTGCCTTCTTCCTGCTCAGGTTTTGTTGTCCCTGTAAAATTCCAAGACTTTCTCATAGCATTGACTTGTTTATGCTGTTATTGTTCCTGTTCTCATCTTTTGATTTCTTTGTATATTACTTGGATCAGAAGTTCCTTGCAGCAAAGACTGTCTGTTCATCTGTGCTGAGTATGGTAGGGATGTATCTTCTCTCATCACTTCTCACTTTTGTAATAAAACTCACTCATTCTTCAGTGAGATGTTTGAGCAAGGAAGTATTGGAATCTGAAGTAACAAGAACTATCTTCTTGTATACGTGGATACTTTCTGGACCAGATTCCAGAGTTGGGGCCAAATTTCTTTTTCTTTAAATTGCTTTCATCTTGTTTAAATGCATCACATTCACATGGCACTCTTCATCCCAAAAGAAAATGTAGCATTTGTGCAGTGGCCTGCTGTTGTGCCAGTATATCTCTGAAATAGTCCTACTGATATCAACCGAGCTAAAATTTAACAAAACTAGACCAAGCACTTTATGTGCAAAAATAATTAACCACAACTTTGTACTGGGATATTTACAGTTCTGTGGAAACCTCATTATAATACTTGGCAATAGTCAAAAAAGCAAACAAAACGTTAGAATGCATTGGAAAAGTAATGAAGAAAGAATCAGAACATATCATTATGCCATTGTTTAAATCTATGGCTTGTTCACATCCTGAATACCAATGAACCCATCTTGAAAAGGAGCTGCTTAGCCCTTGAAACAGTAGAAAGATGTGGCATGAGGATGCCTAGAAACACCAAAAAATGTTATGCAAGGAGCATGAAAAGAGTGAAGATGAGTCAATTTGAAGAAGAAATGGCTGAAAGAAAAACATGGCAGAGGAATCTGCAATCATGAATGCACTTTTTTTTATTATTATTTTATTTCAGAAGAATGAAGGAAAATCTAGTTAAAGTAACAAATGGTTCTTTTTCATCTAATGCTTAATAAGACCATGGACCTGATTGCTGGAGAATAATTGGGATGTCAAAAACCTGGTTTACATGGGTCAAAAATGATTCAGTGTGTTTACAGGAGAAAAAGTCTAGCAAGGAGAAAGCACCACAGAAAGCCATTAAATGTGGTAATAATAGTGCTCTTTCCAACTCAGAATGTCCCTAAAAACATCAGGCAGTGGGAAGCTAGGACTGAAGGATCAGCTACTCTGCCTCTGTTATTTTACATGTTCACTAAGCATCTGCATTATGAGAAATAGAATTATTCTAGAGGTACTTTGGTCTTGCCAAATGTTGCTATACTTATGTTCCTATGGCCTTAATTTTAGAACTACAAAGAGAAGATTGTATTCCAAGAAGAAAAAAAAAAAAGGGGGTTCCAGCTAAAGCAGAGGCAAACTAGACAATTAATTTCAGCTGAAAAATAGGTCTCAAGTCTTCCACTGTAATATTTAAAATTTGAAGCTACATCGCAGTAAATGTGTTTGGGCAGGAATATTTACAATATTTAA
>JANHGN010016119.1:3288-27126 GCA_024605025.1 Megaceryle maxima
TCTGGATGCAATACTCCAGGTGAGGTCTCACTAGGGCAGAGTAGAGGGGGAGGAGAACTTCCCTTGATCTGCTGGACGCACTCTTCTGAATGCATCCCAGGACACCACTGGCCTTCTTGGCCACAAGGGCACATTGGTGTCCCGTGTATAACTTGTCTATCAGGACTCCAAGGTCCTTTTCCATGGAGTTATTCTCTAGCAGATTCCCTCCTAACCTGTACTTGTGCATTTTATTGTGCCTTCCCAGGTGCAGGACTCTGCAGTTGCTTTTATTAAACCTCATTAGGTTCCTCCTTTGCCCAGCTCTCCAGTCTGTCCAAATCTTGCTGAATGGCCCCACAGCCTTCAGGTGAATCAGTCAATCCTCCCAGTTTCGTGTCATCAGAAAACTTGCTGAGAAGGCACTCTGTCCTGTCATCAGGGTCGTTGATAAAGATGTAGAACAGGGCTGGACCATGTTTTAACGCATTTTTAAAGCACCTTCCTCTGGTGTCCTGTGATAAATCAAGCTGACTCTAACTCATATATAGAAGACCTGCCCTCTTTTTTGCTGTTTGTTTTTGTGGTTTGGTTTGTTGGAGTTTTTCTGTGACCTGTTTTTCCTGTGGTGAGATAATCTCTTATCCAGCTCTTTGTGGTTAGGTGAAAATTGTTGATCATAAAGCACTTGGGTATGTTGGTCTAAAGACTAGTTAAATGAGGTAATCCTTTGCTATAAGGAAATACATACCAGCTTGCTTTTGAGAATTTAAAGGCTACAGCTATTTTTCAGATAGTTTGTGTCTACATAGATTATCCAAAAGTAAGGGAAAAAAGGGTTATTTGAAAAATTGCTGGGGATATTAATGAAGGTTATTCCCCCCTCTCCCCAAGTTGTCATGCACTTCATGTTGATGTTTATAGTCAGTTGTGTGTGCAAACAGGAAAGAATCAGGTAACAGAAAAATATTATGGATGCAATAATATTCTACAGTTTCCTTTTTTCTCAATAAATTCATTCTTGCTTCATATAAAAAAATTGAAAATATTTTTCTGACTGGTGTACTGTGGGTTGTGTTTAGCCATGTCTCCTCGTGAAGTTATTGCATAGCAGGATCAGTGATTTTCAAGTTCTAAATGAGGGTCCTTGGCACCATCACTGCAGTGTATCAAACAATTAAAAATGTGATGATTCTTGAGATGACATGTACAAAAATGAAAGAAGTTGCTAGAAAGCAGGGTTTGCTGGTGTCAGCTGGTGATTAGTATTTGTTGTCTTAAAGGCCCAAGGTTGTTGCTGTCTTGTCTTTTTCAATGTAGTAAGCTCTCGGTGTGATGAGCACGACTCATGCTTGGCTGAGTGCTGTGGCTGCAATATCTGTTCAGCTGGTATTCATGCAGAATGAGTGTGTTAAGATCATCAGCCAGATCTTGTTGAGCAGTCATGCCAAGCATGTCTTTAAAATCTAGCGGTGGGAGTAGATGCTTATGGCAGGTAAAGCAACAGTGTATGGTGAATGTTTCTGTAACGGTAATTAGTGTACTTTGACTTTCCTAACTTGGGAAGAGCTTTCTGTATTGAAGATTAGTGATGACTTGGAGTGGGGCAAAAAATATTTCATACTATTCTTTGTGACTTTTCTACATCCACTGTGATTTCTAGGTTTGTGCGATTAGCAGCCTTCACTTGGCAGATGGATGGTGGGAAGTGGGTCTCTGAAGCAGTGCTGCATACTAGCTCTTTGGTGTTTGCTCCAGGCACATGTATATTGTCTTGTTTATTCCTGAGCAGATCTGTTTTCTCTTTGCCTTTTGGCAGCTGCCCCCACTGTTTCCTTGTGCATTGTTATACAGCTGCTACACGGATATGTGCTGTGTGAGTCTGTACGTGTGTGCAGGTGGATACTTCACAGCTATCTGGAGACAGTGACCAACCAAAGCACAGAGAGCAGTGTGATAAACAAATGCACCATTGCTGGATGGGACTCTGGAGCATAGTTAGTTGGCTCTGCTAATAGATGGCTGGATGCATTTAGCAATTCCCTCCCATATCCATGGCCTTTAAAACGAGGGCAGTGTTGATGTTCTGTGTAGGGGTAAAAAAATGTAATGTCTAAAGACAAGCATTACTCGAGAAGTCATTTTCTTGATTGTACTGTACATGGCAAACAAAACAGGAGCAAACGATCAAGCGTTTTCTAATAGCTTTTACAGGAGATGGCACCTGTTGAAGTCCAGGTGGATTTATTAGTGGAGTAACCCTGTCTCTCTAGAGCTTGCTGCTGTCATATGCTGCTTCATTCTGTGTTCCCTACTGGAGTGCATATAAGTGCAGTGTGCAAATGATATTTAATTATTGTTAACAGTTTCAAGGAAAAAAAATAGGTTCTTAGTTCCATACCAATGTTAATGATAGGTATGCCTTTTAGATACAGACACTCAGACATGTATATTTTTATAGAGATAAAATATACATAGTGAATAGAAAAGATGAGCAGACAATCACTTTTGTGCATTCAAGTGCCTTACTTTGATTTTCCTCTCCTGCACCAAATGTAATATGCTAAATAATCAAAATATTTAATGAGAGAAAATTTTACAAACCAAATCCCAGTGACCTTTAGTACCTAATCTCAAAGCTGCCAATAGAGATCCAGATGCTTGGGAGCAGTATCCAACTGCAGACAAATCTCAGGTGCAAGCAGAGTGGTTATTAATCAGCAGCTGTGCTTATGAACATTTGTAGTTATTTCCTTCTCCCCCCCAATTATTTATTTATTTCCTAAGCAGTAAAAAATCAAAATTTGTAACCATGTTGGATTAATAGAGATAGTAAAGCATCTTTTTTTTGGGTTTGGAAAATAATATGATTTAAAAGATGACCAGTGTGGGAATACTGCTCTCCTCTGTTGCCTGGAATCTTATATTGTATGTATATATCAGATTCTGACATTATGAGAACATCCAGCTTTAACTGATGTGATGGGTTAGGGATGTGATGTGTGTTGGCAGCAGAAAGAACCATGCTGTGATGTTGTATCAGGTTCTGAAGGGACATCATCTACTATGTTCATAAAATACTTAGGTTCCTAGGTCATTGTGGATCTAGTGATTTATCTGTATGTGTAAATGATACTTGCTACCATAATACTCTGAAATAGAAACAGTCACAGCCAGATACTCCTAAATATTTTGTTCTCAGGTAAATAGCTTGTTTGAAGAGACAGTAAGGTTGTGCATGTAAAACAAATTATGTTTTTCTGACATTTGTTTGCTTCAGGTATATCTCGACCATTGCACACCCAAATATGCACTGAGGACATTTGGGAAATTTAAGAGTTGTCAGAAAGCAAATATTCCATCACAACTATTGTTTTCCTCCTGCTGGTGACAATAACTCAGGATATCAAAATGAATGGCAGAAATTAAAGAAAACATTTATTTGACCATCCGTGTTGATCATCAGTGTGGAATAAATTAGAACTTGTGCTTGTTTAAGATTTTTCTTTATATTTTTTATTTGTACAACTTTTTGATCCCTTTCTACTGGTGCCCTTGAAAGCACTGGTTAGTTACTAGCATAACATGATTACACACCTATCTGCAGGGTTTAAGATGAAAATTGAAACCTTGCAATAATTTGGCTAAAACCTACTAGAGCATTCAGCCAGCTGTCAAAATATTAAGAGAAGCCATATTAAGCAAAGAACAAGCTGTAGCTGTTTAACTGATAACTAAACACAGTCAGCATATCTACCTGGGTAGGTGGTACTTTGGCTGGCTTAATTTGCTGGCTACAGATATGAATTAGTAGCAAAATGCAATTTGGTGACAGCTTACACACTGTGGGCCATGGCCACTTCTCAATCCACATGTGCACCTTATATTATAGCCAAATTAGATGCATTTATAATTCATTCTCTCTCTCTCACTCTCTCTCTCCCTCCTCCCTCCCTCCTTCCCTCCCTCCATCTCTTTCTCACACTCCCACTCTCTATTCTGTACAATTTACATTTGTAAGCACTGGATGGACCAGGGCTTTGTTAATTAAATGTCCAGGAGAGCATTGCTTATTATCACCTTATGGATTTTTTTATAGATGTAAGTGGCTAAGAACTGATTAATGGATTAATTGCAAGAATAACAGCAACACTACTGTTAACCAAAATGTGACTGTAGCTTGTTTAAATGGTGGGCTTTACCTTTGGAAAAAACCCAACTTCTGATGTGGATGACTAAGTATTGCTAATTCCAGTTGGCCAGCTCAGTGGTACAGGGCCAGAACTTGCCTAATAATCTTTCTGGGTCCTAAAGGTAATTTACTTGTAAGGCAGAAGCAGTCAGTAGTATTGGTAAGTAATTCCTTTGCTTGATTTTCATTTCTTTTCCCTGGTAATATAAATTGTAGTAGTTGAATGGCTGATGATATCTTTAAATCTATTAAAACCATCGTATTCTCAGAAACTTGCTTTGAAACTGTGTGCAGCCTTGATGAGTTGCATATTACAGAATTATCTTGTTTGGTTTCTGTCTGCAGAATGTGTGTGCTATGTAAATATTTATAGTAGACATACAGATAAGTTTCCTCCTTTTGTAAAGTTGAAGAAAAGGCTGAGGGGTACCAGTGCCCCTACATAGTATTCATGTATGTTTGAGGAAACATTCCCATTCTGTTACAGGGTCTTAGCTGAGTTTGAAAAACCACAACCTGCTCTGTGGTCAGAGAAACTTGAGTATCCAAGCAAGGGAAAGTAGCTTTAAAGCTCTTGTGTTGTGTGTAGTGGTTTGGGTTTTTTTGGTGGTTTTGTTATTTTTTTATTTTACTTTGTTTGTTTTGTTTAATGGTTCTTTTGTTTTGTTTGTATTTTGTTGTTGTTTGTGGTTTGTGTTGGTTTTGTTTGTTTTGTTGTGTTTATTTTTTTAATAGGAAACCCATGCATGCTTGGTATTGAGCTTAGTAACTAGCAATGTAAATGCTGGTCTGTTTTCTCTTGCATGCTTCAAATCGTCCTTCTGAAATACTACATACTGACTGCTATCAACATGGTAATTTACTTAGAAACACTTACTGTATTTTGTTCCAAAACACCAGCTGAATCATCAGTATTTCAGAAATACCTTTGTCTTTTCTCAAATAATCTCTAATGCCATATCAAATATTTTAATATTTTAAAATTCTGAACTTGACAGAAAGTCATGTATCAATAGAGCACAAACATACTTTTACTGTTGTACAGCATTTCAAGTTCTTGACATGCCAATATTTTAATGTGATATGGCAAAACCAGCACGGAAGCCCATTAAATGATTCATTTATATACTCTGAAGCTCAGATTTGAGAGAAAGAGAGGGGGAAAAGGCAGGAAACAGGAGATTAACTATCAGTGGCTAAGCAGTCTAGGGAACTAGTTGTTCTCCATGCTGGTGTCCCTTTCTGAAACCAGCTCAGATGGCCTTAACCCCTCCATACAGTGTGGAATTAAAGATGGTTTCAAACAACAAAAGTGGATTCAGGTTTTAACTGTGTGATTACAACCCTGGAGCTCAAGGATAATATATATTATGTTTTTACTTCATTCTACCATTAATGTGTAGTGATATATTTCATGTCTGAATGAGTAACTGAGCCTTGCCTTTTTATCTGCCTAATAAAGTATTTGTACTATTTAAACCTAATTTTGTTTTCATTTTGGTTCTGGTTGAGATTATACTACAGCTGTTTTGTTTAGAGATATTTAAACTAGGCCTTAATCCTGTAATGTGATGTATCAGCTTTGGTGACTGAGCTCATCCAGGGCTTCTTGAGGAAGGGCTCATCCAGGGCTTCTTGTATGTTGCACAGCCAGGTCTGTGTTTTGAGTATTTCTTAGTCACATTAAGGTGCATTTTTTATAAGAATTTACTGCATATGTGTCTGCCTTTCAGATTTCTAAATTATCTCACATCAAAGAGAGAGAATTGCTCATGTGTAGCTACATATATTTTATAGATATTAAAAAAAAAAAAAAGCCTTTTATTTGATGGTGACTTCTGAATAGAAAGATTTATTACATTCTTAAAAGGATGTTTCACAATAGCAAGTCATGTAATCCCCTACCTTTAGGTTATGTTAGAACTGTTGGTACTCAGTTGTCCTTTTACTGGGGTTTTTCATCTTGTCTGTCTGGAAGTTTGAATTTCTTATTTTCATTGCTCCTGGATCTTCCACTCGAGATCAGTGAAAGTGGGCTTCCTGAGTGGTGGGTTGATGCCAAATGCTTCAGTTATGCTACACTTAAAGGTGTGTAGTGTTGACAGTGGTCATGCCTGCCTGTTATCAGGGTTGAAGTTGAGCCTCATTTTGCTTAGCTTGTCCTCTATTGTGGGTTTGGTTTGGTAGTTTCAGGCTTGGTTTGTTGTGTCTTTCCCTTATTTCAGAGAGGATCTGTATTTTTTGAGCCTTTTGCTCAGCTTTTGTCACCTTGACTGAAGTTTAGAGGTGGAAGGGGTCTACTTTTACTCGGGTCCTGACAGTTGAAAGTCGCTGCGGTGACTGTTTTCTGGTGACTCTCCTTGATGACTTAAGACTTTTACTGCCCTGTCAGGAAGACAGTAAGGGCTTTCACTGCATTTGCAGTTTTATTACGGATGACATTGTTGGAAGATGTTTCTGGCTTTTGTCTTGAGAAAGGAAGTCCTAGAAAGTTTGTATTTATTCTACTGAACCACCTGCTATCCTCTGATGGTAGGTAGCCAAAAAAACAGTACTGCCTTTCTTGTATCCTTTCTTGTTCTTTCTTCCACTCCCCTTCAAGCCTCCTTTCTGGCAGGGTTTTTTTCTCAGATTCTAACCAGATAATCTTAATTAAGTTGCCTGCAGTTTCACCAGCAGTGAGAAAAAGTATTATAAACATTGATTTAAAGTTTTACTCATTGGCTTGCTGCAAACAATTTCTTACTGAGATAACTTCTTTCTGGGTTTATTCGACTAGTGTGCAATCAATCTCTGAGGTGCTATGTAATTAGCAGGAACTAAACTGAGTATATCAAGCTTATGTCAGACTGTCAAGTACATTGTGAAAATTAATTCAGATAGACAAGGGGAAAACATTTCTGAAAGGTGTGGAAAATAAAGGTGGGAAGTGGCTCATATGTTCTCAGCAGCAATCCTCTTCCATTTCTAAGAAAGCAGTCTTGGTAGATGTTTAGGTCTTTTTACTAACGACAGATCACTGCCTTGGACTAAATCTCCTCTCATCCAAACTGCTTCTTGGTCTGTAAATTTCCTTCATTTTGTTTAACACTTTTCTTTCTCAGGTGGCTGGATTCAGTCTCTCTCTGTGTCCTGAAGTGCCCAGTACTGAGTCATCAAGTCTGTTGCTGTTTGTTGAGACAAGGCTGACTGCTGCAGCAATTTAGGTGTCATTGCCTACAGCAATTTTCTACTGTGTCCCTCTGTCTTCCTGCAGCAGAGGTGGTGTAAGGGAATGTAGCCACTGTGTTTCACAGTCCCTCACCTTAGAACAATTCACTTTTAGATCAAACTAATCCACTTCCATGTGTTTCAGTCAGGGGTGTATGTGGTATTCTGTGAACTATAGCGTAAGGACGAAGGGTTGGAGCAGCGAGGTCCACTTCAAAGCAGCTCCAGCCCATATTGAATCAGATGGTACCCATAGACTCTGTAATTGTAGAGAAACAGGGTCACTACCATAGTAAGACACTGGGGAGGCACTGGTAGTACAGCTGTGATGCTTTGGATACCTGTGAAGTCATTTAACATTTTGGGTACCCAAAGAAAGCATAACTTTGCATTGCACTCAAATTGTAGTCCTTCCTGAATGATATTCAAAGGATGCTTCCAGAAATGAACACTGAACTGTGTAACTAACAGAATTCTGTCTCCCCAGGAGCTTGTTGAGTTAACTGTAATCTCAGACCCCATTCAGTGTGCATTGGTCCCTTGTTTTCTCTTACCTGGCAGGATTTGAGATTCACAAGAATTCCCCCATTTCTGGACCTTGTGAAAGCAAGATTCCTGCTATTTTCAATTCCCTATTCATTCATAAAAAGTGGACCTGGCAGAGAGATTTGAAGTATGGTGGGAAATGCATCCATGTATCTGTGAATAAAACAGGCTCTATATTCTGGAAGTCATCCAGCCAGCAGGCTAGAATCTGGTGAGTTCTGTTATTCCCCTCCTACAGCTCAGCACTCCAGCTCTAGCAGCAGGCTGCTAACATGATGCAATAGGCTACATCCTAAACTCATACAACTCAAAACATAGCAGCTGAACGAAAGAGGGTTCTGCAGCATTATTTTTCAAGCCTGGCACCTTTGACATAGCTTTCGAGAGAGAGAGTTTCATAATTCAAGTCAGTTTTTCAAGGCAAAGGCTGCTCACCCATGGGCTGTGTGTGGTCTACCAGAGTAATTAATCTGGCTGGGTTCCCGGGATAATTTGAAGGAGGTCTATAGGCAAAAGAAGTGGTTATTAAACTGGGGTAGCCTGTTCCTAACTATCACCTTTCTGCTGTCCTTCCCCCTTATGCTATTGTGTGTGAATGGTATATTTGTTTGTGATGGGGGAGGGAGGGCTGTGGCCTGCATTTAGTTAGTGTCATGTCATGTCAGAACTGGACTGGGTTACTCAGGAAACTTCTGATGTTCTGACTACTTGCAAGCTTAAACAGGATTGAATCTTTACTGCTCTTCCAAAATTGCAGGAAAACGGTGTAAATATAACTGGGGTAAATGCATTTTGTCTGCCAATGAGGAGCCAGGAATTTATTCAGATGAGTGATATTTACCTGCACAGGATGTGTGTTTTCTCTAACAGCAACACATCTGGTCCTTAGACATGCAGAAATGTCTTCCAGGTGTGGGGAGATCTAAACCTGAGGCAGTCCTGTCTTCACATGGTATCTCTGCTGTATCTTCCTAGGTGTGACAGTTTTCAAACCAAAGACTAGTTTTAGTTTATCCCCTTAATTTTCTAGACTCTCTAAATAAGGACTGTTACCTTCCTGCTTGGGAAAGGTCTTAAACTACTTGGCTTTCAGAAGGCAGAAAGGTGACCGGGGGTAGAAGCAGTATGGCTGATGTATTCCTGTTGCAGTAGTGGATTCGAAGGAAAAACTCTTCCCACTTTTTCTCTCCAGTTCTTGGTATTGTCAAGTATTCAGAGCAGTTTCTTCCTGTGTGCAGATCAGAGCACAGGTTCCTTGATGCTGCTGAGACTTCACACTTCCCCATGTATGGGTGTTCTGTCTTCTGCAAATTCTAGAAAATAATAAACCCTTAAGTGGGACAAAGCAAACTCCAGCAAAGGAATTGTGTCTGCTGCATCGAGAGGAAATTGTGCAGCTAAGGAAGAGGTCACACTTAATCAGAGATCTGGGCTTAAATTCCTTGTTCCTAACTGTTGTGAAGTTCTGCAAACTCCCTCTCTCTGAGTTGCCTGAAGTGGAGTTTGCAGGCAGCTTGTGTGTCCTGAAGAGTGCACCCCAAGCTACTGGCTACCAGAGTCTTAGGGGACAGTTTGCATTCTGCATCTGCTCAGCTCTCTCTAGAGGCATCTGGCTGTGATCCTAAAGCTGACATGCTCTGAGTGGTGCAGCCCCCTTGCATGTGGATCCATATTGTGTCCTAAACAAAGTCTGCCTCCCTGCATGTAGCGAAGCCTCCCTCACTGCCTCTGGAAACCCTCGCCAGCTTACCTACTGCTAGTTATGGGCTGTTAGCTCATGCAAATCTAGTTAATTATTTATTCAGAATTAGAGTGGTTATAATTTGATTGAGTTTCCTTTGCAAGTATGTTAATGCTTTACTTTAGATAGTGTTTGCAGGGCGGGTCTGTTTAATGATTTGATTTTGAAAGCTAATTCAGGTCAATATTCTTCAGCACGTGTTTTTCTCCCTTCCCTGTTCCATCTGCTTGCTCAGGATTCTAATTCTTGCAATATGGGAAAATTGTGAAATCATGAACCTTAGCCTAGGATAGCAAAATCTAAAGAGGCTTAAGAGAGTAGTGAGAAAATGGTTTTGCTAACCCCATATTCACCTCCTGATATTGGATAAATTGCATGTCTGTGGACCCATCTGGCAATGCAGGGGAGTAATATCCTTTATGACAAAGATATTTTACTTAAGGTTTTCTTCCAGCTCTGGTCTAGAAGGGGGAAATTGATTTAGCCTGTGATGTTAGAAACTAAAATCAAGGAATGTTGAGACAAGCTGCACTGTGACACCTTCTGTGCATTCAGACTAGAAACAGGATTCTTTCACTATTGCGGTGATCTCCTCTTCACATCTCTTGCTCCCTTCTTACTCAGACACATGCAAAGTCACGTGCTGTGCTGACAGCACTACAACTGTTCTCCTGGAATCAAAGGACTCCTCATATGAGCTCCTCTGCTTTTGCTGTAAATGCCAGCTCACAGGGGACAAAGCTCTGGACTTTTTTCATCCCAAGAGGAAGCCTTTAGAAGAAAAAGGTTTTTGCTGGGAGTGTTTGGGAGCAGTATCCTAAGGGGAAATATTTTTTTCTTCTGTTGATACCAATCTGACTTGCTTTTGTAGCTGGCAGCAGTTTCTATAGAGCTGGTATGTCTGAGTGAAAGGCCAAGGATCTTTGAGAAGTTTGTTTTAGACAGTTTGCCTCACATGGGGAAGGGGGACACAGTAACTAGATCATGCCTGTTGTATATCTGATGTGTAAAATGATAACAGCCTGTTCATAAATTGCTAGAGGCTGTAATCTATTCCAAAGTAGAAGATTAGGGCTTTAAACTATTAGGTTTTGAGGTTGGCTTCTCCTTTGAGAGACACCCTTGTGTTTCAGCATTTGGGAATACTGCATAGCTCCCTGGCCAACAAGTTATCCATTCCTCTCACTTGGGGGTTGGAAGCTCCCTGCAGAGCAGGAGAACTGCAGTTAACAGTCATGTCTGGACTGAACTTCTAGATCAAAGGTCTTGTTTTAATTTGTTTTTGCTCATTTGGGTTTATGTAGCTCATGTGGTTTCTTCTCTCAAGTAACCAACAGCCACAGTGTTCAAGGCAGTAGTGTATCAGCCCTTCTTTCTGGGGAGTAGTGGACCTGCCAAAGCTAGTCCAAAGCTCTGACAGAAGCATGGTTTCCCACGTTAAGTGTTGCATATGAACCAAAATGTCTTGCCAAATTAGGTTGAGTAGGGACATTGTTATGGAAGAAAATCTGAGAAATTTCTGGTGAACTCATTCCTATCTTACCGTTCGGGAACTAAAAGTTTGGTTTGGTTGGTTGTTTTTTTTCCCTCTCAGTTTTTCTTTTTTTTTTTTTTTTTTTTTTTCCCCTGCTTCAAAATTGGAAGCAGCTTTTCATATGAAAGCTTTTTGAGGGGCAGGTACAGCATGTAACTGAAGTGAAAACCAGATATTTAGATTGAGTTGTAATAATTTCACAGGATACTGCTTCATAAATTTCCATTCAGACTTGGCAGAAAGCAGGTCTGAAACCTCAGAAGCTTTCATGAAAACAAACCTCTGTTCCTCACACAGCTTTCATTCTTGTCCTTGCAATGGGTTCCACCTAGATTATTGCAGTATACTGCAGTGAGAAATACATGTGCAGATTGGCCAGGGCTTCAGTGTGAAGTGTCTGCTTCTCTCCATATCAACACCTGTATTTTCACTTGTGTGATGCTGACTTTTGGCAGTAACGATTAGCTGATAATATGATGCTGTTGCTTGCTGATGACTCTTAAAATTATTGACTATCATGCTTGGAGTATGAATGAAATATTTAGTGATTATTTTGAAGAATCATATGATACAAAGTTTGAGAAATCCCTAATCTCTATGATATAGGCTCATTGAAATCATCTGTCAGTGCGGTGCTACAAGTGCACCACAGGATAACTCATCTAAAAAAGGACTGAAGTTGACCTTCTGTACTATTAAAGTCTGTGAATTTTTGTCTCTAGAAGCTTGGACTAAGGTTGTGAAAGCTGTTTCACATGGTATACAAGTGGAACTTGCATGACTTTTATGGGAGCTACATTGGTGGGTAACTGTTAATACTCATATTTCTCTCTTTGTATCTGAAGAGTTCTCACTTTTTTTTTTTTTTTTTTTTTTCTTTGTATGTTGTAGTTCTTCCCAAAACTTCAGGGGAACAAAATACACACAAAAGCAGATGTGATTCTTCATGCCTGCTGTCATAACTACTCCCCTGAAAAATCATAATGGGAAGGATGAAGATTAGTGAATTCATTAGCAGAAGCAGCTTGCTAGCAGCAAAACATGATGGGGAACCTCCTCCTTCCCAAGGCTGATAGTTCACATGCAATTGCACATCTGCACTCTCTGAGGGATTAAAAAGAAGACTCTTGAAAGGCCAAGGTACCCATTATGAAGCTATCAGGCTGGAAAGCTGCCATTTATTAGATTTATATGAGCCTGGTCAATTTTTCAAAACACACATTATAAAAAGAACAATGCTTAGTGTTTTATATTTTCAAAGTGCTTTCAGCCATTCATGAAATCATCCTCAGAGACACAAAAGATGTGCTCAAGCAGAATTTGAAAAGCATTTAATTCAGGATTTATTTAGTCATTGTAGAAGCCAGTAAGACTCTGGTTCTCAAACATTTTTTAATTTCTTAATTAATCCTTGCCCCCACTGTCATCCTTATTTGAGACTTGTAAACTTGTGGGATGTGCCCAACTGATTCACTGTTGCAGAGCCACTAGGAGAAGGTGGCAGAGCAGAGGTTGCTGTGGTTGATAGTACCAGCTGGGAGAGAAGATACCCTGCAGAAAAGGGATGTTCCATACTTGTCCTGAGTGTTCCTCTTCATCCAGCTTGGTCTGATTCCCCAGCTCTGAGGGGTCTGGATTGGCCTCCCAGGCTTGCCTGAGCCCAAAGAACACTGTTGGTGCTCTTACTTTAGACTTACTCACTTTATTAATCTTCCAGTTTTTCTTTCACCAAGGACTAAGGAGCAGGGACAGATGTCAGGGCAGGCAACCACTTTGTCACATGAGGTCAGGAGGAACTCAGAGTAACACCAAGGCAGGAGGTACCTGGGTGAAAGAAGCAGCAAAGGGGGTTGAGGCAGTGCCTTCCTCCCTAGATGTTCTCAATACTTCCTGCTGACTTTTGCCTTCTTGGCTACTTCATCTCCTGGCTTGGCTTTGATGCCTCCTTCCAGATACATCCCAGATCTGCTGCTTCTGTTGTTTCAGTGTAATGATCTGTGCTGAGAAAACAACTTGCATGTGAACTCTGCTTTGTCCATAGAAGTGTGAGCTCAGGAGTGTCCAGCAGGGAGCAGAGCTGTAGAGATGGGCAGAGACTTCCATTGCAGTGCACAGGAGAATGAAAAATAACCAAACTACATCAAATGATGTCTCGTACAAAACCCACTTTAAGAATTGCCCTTATTTTGGCATTAGTGGATTAGGAGAAAAGCTGTTAGGGTTATTGGAATAGGAAGTTGAAGACCTGAAAAGTGGAAAATGATGCTTCAGGTGACAATAAGAAAGGTCATTCAGAGCCTTCACACAACTTTTAGACTGGTTAGGGAGTTGCTTCATCCTTTATATTTATTTCAGAGTATATAATGATACAGAGATTAAAGATTATCACACTCCTTTCTTACAGTTTTGCACACTCTTAATATAAACCCTTTACAGATGAAACAGGAGTGTTGCTTTACCTAAGAAACTTGGCAACATGAGAAGTTTTTATGAATTTTTCCTTAAATGTTTATAATAACAGTAAACATGCCATATTTCATCCTGTTTTACTGGTCTGGATGTGGCTGTCTGCAAATACAACCCCCTGGGAAAATCTCACACTGCTAAATGTGTTTTCATTCTATATTAGACCCTTCTCCTCTCCAGCTCTCTCCCCACAGTTCTCAGGTTTTTCATCAAATGGAAAGCAATTTTTGAGACATTTGGTATTTTCGTTTTACTAATGTAAAATCATAATCTTAACAGTTTTGGTACAACCAAAAGTCAGATCTCTGGAACAAAATAACATAAAAATTTCTTGCTTCAGTACTTGTCAAGGGAGTTAAGTTATTGAACTATTCTTGCAAAATGTTTAGACTTCTGATAAAACTACATTTCCCACAGAGAATGTGGTTCTGTTTGGCTTTCTAAGACTAGTGCTAGCTAGCAGCAATCTATTTGAGGTTGCCCAAGATCTGGTGTATAGTTTAAAGCAAAAGCTTCCATGTGTTTACATGTTTGTGCATTTCTGAGAAGGATGCTTTATGTAACTTCAGGGACCTTACCAGCAAGAAAGAATAGAGAAACTGAAGCAAATTCGGGCTGCTGAGTCAAGTGATATATAAAACAATGACAACAAAAAAAATTACATATTGATAGCATTGGCAAGTGTAATTTATTATTTTAAATTTCATCACTGTAGTAGACAAAATTCATGCTTTTATGCATCATGATAGTTGAAAGCAGCTTTTAATTTGGCACTCTGCGTGATAAGGAGAAAAAGAATTGATCTGTAATAGCAAAAATGAGCAGTCTCACATTTTAGCTTGTGGTAATACTTTTTTGTCCCTTGTGTAGGTTACAGATTCCTGTTCATTTATTCTGTAGGCTTTTTTATTGCTAGCATATCTTTATGCTTTCTTTTTATTTTAATTTGAAGATTTAGAGTAATATTTTTACTGTCTACAAATGGGTGTTTCTTCCAAATATGCCCTGATGTGAAATGCTGAGAGGGTTAGCTTTGGCTTTTTTCTTCACCTACTGTATACTTTTTCTGACATGTTAGATTAACTTTCAGCCGCAGGCCAATCTGTCAAAGAAACAGGGAATGTCTCCTGCTATGACAGATTTGCCAGAGGCTGAGGTTTGAAACAAGCTGGGTATTGCTTCTTACACAAAAGTAATTTCTCCCTGCTGAAGAGAGCTATCACTGAATCAGCTGAACAGAAGCCTCTGACTTGCATTACTAGGTTCTGATCAGAAAATCTGCAACAGGCTTTTTTTTTTTAATAAACTTATAAGCCACAAAGGAGCTCTGGCAGTATAACTACGGGAGAACATTCAGCAATATAAGGTCAAAATAATTTCCTCAAGGATATCAGGAATCCAATATATATTTTAAAAACGTTCCCTGGTTGACCTCAGTATTGTTATCATGTCAGGTATATACACTACTGCAAAGACAGACCCATAGGTCAGGCGTTAACATACAGACAGGACCTGCACTATCATCCTAGCATCTGCTCCAAAAATAACCACTGCTCTCCTTAAACCTGACTCAATTTACAGTATAAACTGAACAAAATTGTGCTCTCCACACCCTAATTGTACTGCCTTGGCTGTAGTGCCAAGGAGCTAGAAGATGCTGCACATCCTTAGCTTCCCGTTGCAGTATAGCTTCTTCCAAGGGGATATCAATAGCCATCTCTCAAAGCAAGTCCAGTTGCATGACAAAGCCTAAATTCTTTGTAGAAACAGCTAAACAAGAGTATGTCTTACAGGTGTCATTTAAGAAGCAATCTAGACAATTGTACAACATCTATGCTGCTGCTGGACAGCTTGTGGGGTGAAATGAAGTCATGGTTTGTTGAGCTGAGGCACCATTTGTGGTAGACTGCTGTTTCACCTCTTCAGGACTGGCTGGCAGAAGGTGTGTGAATAGCAGAGGGAGCATTATGAGAGTAAAGGGAGGATTATGCTGGGAGCCCTTGCTGCCTCTTTTGCCTTCTGTGATATGAGCGTTTGACACCCTGTAACCTGGGAAAGTGGCATCAGTCTTCTGATCTACCAGACTTCAGTACCCCTTAAATGCAAGCCAGACTCTAGGATAGTATCACAACAATGTTTTAGTGGGCTCAATGAAAGAATTCATAGGTATCCTCCTCAGGTGTGTGTCATAAAAAAGAACTGACTTAGATATGCATAATGGACCCATTCTGGCTGTGCCCATTTTCACAGAGTAATTTAAGTCAGTACAGCTGTATTGGGTTATGACAGTCAAGGATCTGGCCCAATTAAACTGGAATGACAAAACATGCTAATTTTAAGACTTTCTTCAGAAATGCATGTCTTTGCCTTATTACCTACTGATCTCAGAGTTCATAATCTTCTGGTTATAATTTAAATTCCCATTTATAAAGTGGAATCTGTATTTATTTTTTTTAAATAAAAGCCAATATATATTTGTAGGTGTTGTGAACAGTAAAAGATGATGGTATTAATTTAGATTATAGTTCCCAGAGGTTCTAGTTTTCCCTTACAGTGGTATGAAAACACAACATAGTTCAGAGGGCTGTGGGGAGGTAGGAACTAAAGCTCAGTGCTATTTCTTTACTGAAGTCCTTGCTGCCAGGTAGAGTCCCTGGGTGCATTTTAAGAAAAAAACACACTGTTCATCTGTTGACATGTGTTGGGAATAAGAAAGCCCAGAAACTTGCAGGTTTAGAAGTTCAAGGAATGCCAAAACCAGGTTTCACATTTCCCTGAAGTTGCAGAGAACTGTCATGTGGGCTAGAGTCTCCCATGTGGGCCTCTGCAGTATGACTGCATGTTGTAGAAGAGGTGCAGGAAAAAAGGATGTCTCTTGGCTTTTCTTTTTCAGGTGATGAAAATATAAGCAACAGAAAGAAGCAAGAAAATGTTTTCACCCTGAAAGCTGGGTTCCTAGGTTCAGGAATACTTTGTAGTATTCCTGGTGATGTAAAAATACAGTGAATTGCAGGACCAAAAAAAAAACCAACCAACCAACCAAACAAACAAAAAAGCAGGAGAGGGGAGACAGAAAGTTTTCAACCTACAGGAAAAAACTGCTGGAAGATCATATAAAGAGACTTTATTTGATAGAATCAGGAGCTAGGGCTGTTTCATTTTGAAAGTGTGCACGGCTTTAGTGACAACTGTATAGGAATGTGTTTGTAAAAGAGATGTCATAGGAAACGTGTCAGCTTTTTCAAGTATATGGCAGCAGATACTGAGGGAGGGAGGTCTTCACACTAGAATGGTTTTGAAGGCAGATGACTGTGCACACAGAGGGCCCCTAAAAATCTTAGAAGGTACAGGACTTGCCTTTTGTGCCTTTTTTTTTTTTTTTAATGGGTATTTTACAAGTCTTGAGAAAGAAGACTGAATTTTAAAGCCTATTTGGTATAATTTTATTTTAATCTTAAACAATAAAAAAATCTGTAGGTGAGGATCTGCTACAGAATCTCTCAGGAAGAATGCTGAAGTTCTGAGTTTGACAGAAATGGGGAAAATTTTCATCCAAAGTAACACCAATACTATAGAATTCTTGGCATGTATCCAATTCTGCTTCTGTGTAAATTACTCCAGAGTAGGGGAAAAGTGATCAAACTTCATGGATGATTAAATTAGAGAAGAGATTTCCTAGGTACAAACAGCCCACTTCGATAAAGCAAAAAAAGTTACTTTAGACTAGGAGCTAAAGGAGAAAATAAAATCTTTCTGGGTTGCAATTTTGCTTGGTATTTCTAGTGTCATATCAATCATTTGCATCCTAGCCATACTATCAGTTTGGAAAAGAGTTTTAAAGTAGTTCACTGGATTGAGTTGATGATGGGATTAACCTCTACCCCCCATTTAATTTGCTTGAGGCAATGCCTAATACTGCTTTGTGGACCACAGTCCTGGTCCTACAAATTCCAGATTTATTTCCTTTGTGAACATGGGGGTGGCAGGTTAGAGGTGCTACTTGCCCTTTATTTATTTATTTATTTTAATTTTTATTGTGGGTGTTAAAAATCAGTGTTAAAATCCTACATGCTCCAAAGGCAATGGAGTATCTAGGGAGAAGGAAAAGGGAGACACAAAGAAAACATGTATCACAGAAATTTGTTTCCTGAAAATAGATGTTAAAGCACACTTAGCATCTGTGCAATAGACTAGTAGAGAATTGCAGCATGACTGAAGAAGGACCAGGAGATCTGTGCCTTGAATGGTATCCTGGGAGATCCCTTGGGCTTAAAAAGTTGAGTCAAACAGTAGGAAGTTGACTGAAAGGAGAGAGTTGTTCTTTTTGATAGGAACTATAGAAGGCAGGAAAGACTGAGTTGCATGGATGTTGTGAAAGCTCTAGGATGGCAGAATAACTCTTGTTTTACACTGAGAAGGTCAAAAGAGAGGAATGGTCAAAAGCTGGTCAAAAGAGGAAAAAATGCATGTTGAGAATATGAGGGGGAAAAAAAAAAAAAAAAGAACAAATCAAGACAGCAAAGGATGGAATAAAGTTTGGCTTCAGTTATCTTTGCTCCCTTTCCTGAAGCTGGAACACAGATGAGAAAGCTCTTTACCTGCATAGGAGGGGCTAAGAAATTGTAAACCAACTGAGGCCTTGGTCTGGGCCCCTGAACAGAAAGGTATAAAGGAAAGGCGTGCACTGTCAGATTCTTCAAGTGACGTGCTCCATGTTAGAAGTTGAGAAAATCAGAAGGGTTAATATGGCCCTTTCATAAAGATGATGTATGCAGAATAATGTTTTGCTGTGGAACAAATTATCTGCAAAAGGCAGGACAGAGGAGAGGCTGAGCCCTGGGTTGTAACACAAGTTGAGGGAAGTGCCTCTAAAGAGCAAGGTGTCAGCTTGAAGTTCAAAGGTCCTCAGCACAACATACCTTTTTGCTGCTTTGCTGGTTTGATCTATACCAGCCTGGTTTCCAGGGTCCAGGTGTAGCATGGATGTCTAAAAGGGCTATTGTAGACATTAGGTTTACCAAAAGAGGGGGAAACTCACTCTTACTTCCTTCATCCTATCTATGGGAGAGCTGGCAAAAGATTTCCGATCTGACCTGAGGTGGTATGGCCATGCCTTAATGAAGCTAAAATTTTTAGCATACTGCCAGTCTGTATGTGCCTGCAGTCAGAGTTGAGCAGTATGAGGCATCTTGCTGACAAACACACCAACCGGGAAATTGTACCATATGTCATAGCTTCTTACTATTAAAAAAATCCAGCAGAGACCTGGGAGGAGAAACAAGAACAAAACTACCTGAATTAAATATAGAGATTAAATCACTGATGCAAAATGCACACTGTGAAAATGTCTCCAGCCTTGCAAGACTGCAGACCTGATAGGTGTCGTGTCCCCATGTCATCCTGTCTCTCCCCACCCCCCCAATTTGTATTGCCTATTCTCTGCATTTTTTAATAACTGCAGAGAAGCAGTTCAGAAAGGAAGAGATGCAGCTACCCGTTGATACTGTGAATCTACCCCATTCACCCTGCTGCAGATGATCTGCAAATGGCCTTTTAATCTTTTTATAGACTTAGTCACCATCAGAATTAATAAACTGATGAGTTAGCCTGACATGGTTTAGTCTAAACTCTTTGTGGAGACTTCTACTTTACAAATAATTAGTTGCTTGTGGCAAATACTGATTGTTGTTGTTTGAACAAGGCACCTGGTGTCTGCTTGTGAACTGGAAGGCACCTTACTCATCTGCAGACACTTAGTGTGGCTGTATCACTTATGTGCAGATTCCAGCACACAGTAGTGGTGCCATCATGATTTTTATTCTCCTGAACATCTCTAGGACTGCAGCCTTAGCTCTTCAAACAGGCTGAGTGGGCAAGATTGCAAAACCCAATAACAGACATAGATGGTGGGGGCTTTTGTGCTTGTTCTGCCTGCTGCTCTCATTGGTACGCTGTGGAGTGTTAGGGACTAAATTACACTTTTGAAAAATAAATGAACAAAGTGAATTATGTGCTGTGATACCCTTGACTGGTTTTTTTAATAGCGTTTGTTTGCTTACTTGCTAATTTGCAAGGTCTGGTAATTTGCGATTGGCCTCCTGGTCGTTAGTGTGAATTAGTGTGGTTCTATTATATCAGAAGGACGAGCAAATCAATAAGAAAAAGAGAAGCATTCCATGTTAGTGAAGCTACAGGAAAATGGCTTGAATGTCTTTGCACTGTTTAGTGTGGCACTTATTTCAAAACCATTTCATATTAGATCAGTTCTTAGTTCATTCCCTTGCATATAAATAAGTGTCAAAAAAAAAGAAAATCTCTCCTAGTCTTTAGTGAAGGTGATCTCTTGTTATTATTTGTTTGAATACCTCCATTGTGGGCCTTTTATCATTTTTATGATAGTGTAAGAAATGTGTCATCTATGTAGCATCTGCACAAGGTTTGCTGAAAATTAAGCTGGTTTAGAGCATTGTATTTCAAATCTGTCATAGCAATTTCAGTGGTGATGTTCTTTCATTTTAACTAAATTATTCTGAGGGTTTTATGTGTTTGGGTTTTTTAGTTTGTTTGGTGTTTTGTTTCATTTTTTTAAAAAGAAGAGATGGGGAATGCTATGTCTTGACAAAGTCCTTAAAACATCCAGTTTGAAACTCAGTATGGTCTTATGAAACCCACCTAACTTTTTAAAAACACTAGTGGACAACACTTCATGTGTCCCATTATCAAGCCATTCCTACCTGACACTTTGCATGAAAGGATGATCTTTCAGACATAAACATAGTGATGAGAGCTCTCAGAAATTTCTTTTCCAGCACTTCCCACTTTTCTTGGGACATTCTGGAAAGGTCGTTTGTTAGCAAAAGTTTAAAAGGAAAGTGTTGTTTAAAAGCCAGACATTAAGTAATCATTCTTTATGATATTTAACTTGTTTATAAAATGAAGATCTTCAAAGTTTCATTACATTAATGCATACTGAATAAACTACACTCATCCACATACCTAAGAAGTCAGTCATTTATTGCTGGAATTCAAGAGAACAGTTTCTCTCTTTTTTTTTTTTTCTTTCAAGAACAAGAGTAATTTTTATGGTGTGATTCACTGGACTCTGTTTATTCTGTAAGAAAAGAGAAGGAATAGAATAATGCATCAAGGAACAGGATCAGTAAAATTAGATGTTTTGTCTTGAAATTATTGCTGGCGATGAAACTTTGTTAGTGTTGGTGTGGTTATGATTTTTGTTGTTGGTTGGTTGGTTTTGTTTTGGCCTTTCCCTTTCCTTTTCCTTTTCCTTTTCCTTTTCCTTTTCCTTTTCCTTTTCCTTTTCCTTTTCCTTCTCCTTCTCCTTCTCCTTCTCCTTTTCCTTTTCCTTCTCCTTCTCCTTCTCCTTTTCCTTTTCCTTCTCCTTCTCCTTCTCCTTTTCCTTTCCTTTTGTTTGTGTTGGTTTTGGTTTTGGTTTTGGTTTGGTTGGTTGTTTTTTTTTCCTGTTCAAAACCCTCTAATTGCAGGTTGTGCTTCTGAGGCTAGTGACAGACGAGGTTATTCAGTGTTTAAAGCCGATTCCCCTTTCCATCTGTCACTTGATCCTCCTCTCCTATAGAAGCCAGATGAATATTTCTCCCTCATTTTCTAGCTCCTTTTTTTCACTAATATGTTGGTGCATAGTTTCATATTTAAAATTCCTAATATGATATAAAGCAGCTTGAGTACAGAATACAGTTTATTGAGGAGCAATATTTATTTTCCTTTATTGTTCAGCTGACTAAGGAAGAAGACATTAAGGTGAATTTCTCCAGGGACACATTAAGATTAGCTGGATGTGCTGGCAGGTTCCTTCCCTTCCCCTTGAAGGCTGACTACGGGATGGTTTACACAGGTTTTACTGGTCTGATTTTTTTATTTTACAGTTTAAGGTTCCCCTTTATTCATGGATAATGGACAGAAGTAGAATAAGTTATACTGATACCAGTCATTTTGTACCAGTTTTAAATTGTGAACACCTGGGAATGGAAGGGGATGTGTTGTAATCTACTGTGAAAATTGCACCAGAAAATGTTTTGGTTTTAGTGAGAGTTATCTGATATACTTAGCTGAGAGATTTTTCTGTTTCTGAATGAGGAAGACAGTTTCATTGCTGTCATGTGTTTTAGTCTCAGCTTTATTATAAAGCCTCCATTATCACAGAATCTAAATGTTGCACACTTACTAATGGACTGGTTTCACCATTTGTCTGTGAAAAACAGGATCACTTGACTGATTAAGGGCCAATTTTGGATCACTTAATAGGTGTGTGTAGTTTAGGTATGCCAATTAGTACTGAATTTAAATGCAGGAAAGCAGTTTGTGATTGAAACTGCCAGACCTAGACAATCTGTAGGCAACTGCAGTAACAAACTGGGGAGCCAAGGTCTGGTGGTCCCAAGTGGAAAGTTGCTTTGATTTCTCAAAGCTTTCTGTAGTGACAGTTGAGTGAGAAGCCTGCAGTGCGTGGTCTGAGCAGTGCCTTGACCTCAGTCTCAGCTACTGCATCTCTTGATGGAATAGAGGCTTGAACCTGAGGCCACATCTGTGAATGTCAGAACATCTGTCTTCTCTAGTGAGCTTGTCATGTCTAGCTTCATTTTGTAATAATGAACAGGAGGATGGGGTTGTCTGGTTACATTGCCCTAACAAGGGGCAGGGTGTTTCTCTCTGTAGTGATATGTGTATATTTTGTTCTGGTTTTCCATATCATGACCAAAACTTCATGCTGAGGTTTTTCTCTGTTTTTTATTTGGGGACCAAAGCTGCAGGTTGCTCCATTAGGACAACAACGAATTGTCAATTTTTAAAATTATTTTTTTATTATAGAGGAAAATCAATGTGACCCATGCTAGTCAGAGGACATGTTTCACAAGAGCCTGCCAGAAATGACCAGGCTTTCACTAAGCTTAAGGGGAAACTGGACTGGATTACAGTGGATGTCACATAGCTTTTGATTCCTCACTGCAAAGGCAATTAAGGTAGCCCGGGGCACTGGGGAACAGAAATGCTCAGTGAATGCAGGTTTCTGAAGTAAACCATTCTACATATACCTTCAGGAATAAGATGGGTGAAAATTCAGCTTTTCACAAGGGCAGTCTGATGGGGAACGAGGCATGCTGAATTGATTGTTGTATTTGCAGCCTGTCTTTGGGAAGTCACCCTTTCATGCTTTTGCTTTTTTTATTTTTTTCTTTGGGTGGGGGTAGGGTTGGGGAAAGGGTGAGAAGCAGAGAAGCAGTGTCAGGGTTCAGTCATCCCTTAACCTAACTAAGCTGGGCAAGTATATATGTATGTATGCATATAGATAAAATGAATGTATGTGGAAAATTATTGTTCTGCTCCTGTTTGTAGACATTATAGTGCTTCCTGCTGCACCACCTTCAATATTACTGTGATGTTTACCCAAGTACCTATATTACCAGTTTTGTTCTTCTCATTTGTGTAACTTCTCTGAAATCTTTCTAGTCTGCATGTCAGTTTCTTTGTTCTATCAGCCTATACGCATCCTGGCGCTTCTTTGTCCCTTCAAAAAATATACTGGAAACCATTTCATTAAACTGTAATCCTGTCCAGTCTGTAAATGCCCCGTCTGTTCTTCTAATGTCCTGGTATCCAACACATTAGTCTGAACAGGCTTTGTAAACAGCACATCTGCTGCTGTTCAGTGGGTTCAGTGCACAGTGTTGCTTCGAATGCACCACAGACAGACTTGGAATAATTTTCTCTACTCAGACCAAATATATTCACATTTGTAATGATATTATTCTGTATGACTTACCTAAAAAGATGAGACAAAAAGCCATCCTTGGTGAAATAGTGTGAAACTACTGTGCAACATCTGTGCCAAATTTTGATTTCTTCTTAGTTTAACTCTGATTTGCCAACCTTTGTAGGTATGTTGTTTGGCTGATGCCAGAGGCAATGTTTGATGGTGTGGGGAGGATTAGGGGAACATATGCTTCCCTGTTCTCTGTCTTGAGAAGTGGCGTCTATCTGCAGGGTTCTTCAGGAAACATTTGTGCAAGCAAAGCTGCTTTTTGTTTTTTTGTGACTTCATTTTTAATTCAAAGGTGAACTGCAGTTAATGGCCTTGGCAGGGAAATAGTTGATTTTTTTTTTTTCCCCAAATATATGCCTATATATTATTTATTT